>JACYFF010028648.1:30981-65753 GCA_017589665.1 Selenicereus undatus
TGTGTGTGTGTGTGTGTGTATTCAAAGTGCCTATTTTAACATGCACCGTGCAAAGTACGGGTTCAAACTAGTTATGAGAACTTAAATGTCTATCCTCAAGCTATTTTATTTTAGAATTCAAATTTCATATACGGAAAATTTAGAAAAAAAACACATATAGAATGTGTTCGGTAAAATTAACTATTTTAGTAATGGTTAGATATTTACTAGCTGTTAGTGGTTTTACTAGCGATTAACCGCAACGTATTAGTAGTTAGTGGTTAGCTATTCAACTAACGATTTAAAATAAATGAGTTCAGTAAATGTATCTATTGAAGTAGCAGATTTATGTAAAATAACTAAAAATGGCACAATAAATAAAGGTTTTTAGTAAATAAAAAGAAGAATTTTGTAATTTGCAATGCAACCACTAGCTAGAGTTTTTAGAAGCTACTTTTATTAGCTTTTGAAAACACTTCATAAACTTTTAACTACTACCTCATCCACTACTTTACCGAACACTATAGATAGTGGTTCATAACATTTTAACCACTACAAACCACTAACCTCTACTTCAACCTCTATTACCGAACACAACCATAATTATACGGCTTTCCCCTTCGCTAGCTGCTTTCTACAACAATGTAGAAAAAAATAAATAAATCATGAACGGCTACTAATTAGCAATTTAAAGGTGGGATACAGGCCGGGGCGGGTTGAACTGCATGTCAATGGGCCCCAAAATCATGAACTGCACTGCATCGTGAAATTGGCTAGTCAGGGCAGGCTGGGTTGACTTGTTTTATGATTTTTCTTAAAATTTTTATATTTTTCATTAAAATATATCTTACGTAATATGCTGTTGAGACGATATTAAATTTTCCATAATTAAAGTTGTAGTGATTCATTAGTTTTATATATTTGTAGCAATTGATTTCATGTTATTTGTAAAATTCAAATTTATATAATTAATTATATAATATAAGTGAAATTTGAATTGTTGATGGAGCCTTTAAAATAATTAAAAAATGTGTACCAACTTACGATATGATTTAAAATATTATCATATTTTTTATAATTATATTTGTAAATAATAATCATATTAATTTATTGGCATATGTGGACCAAAGCTCGCAGGTTAGATCTTGCTTTACTAAGGGCATCATATCTTTCATGTGAGCCATCTTAGTAAGGTCTAAAACTGTATCTTTGGTCCACACACAATAATTTTAAGTAACATACGAACTCGACTTCGTGTATAATGCCATGAATCTCCTTATATTCTTATTGAACCATATCAGCAGTGATGTTGTAAAATATTTTTGTTACTGCGACATTATCACTAATATGATTCAATAAATCTACAAGAGAGACAAGGATACTATAAGCAAAGTCGAGTTTGTAATTATTAACTTTGTAAACAATAGCTTAAATCTATTCTTTTTTTGAATGGATGGTCTAATGAGTAATGAGTAAATGAGATAGACTTATGAATAATATGTGAATATGAATCAAATGTTAAATTAGAATATAGTTAGATATAATTAAGTTCATCTTTCCTTTTTTACCATGTGAATGGGGAGGTGGGCAGAAGGAAATTAAAAGGGTTTGATCTTAATATGATATTTAATTAAAAAAATTTATTATTCCAAAGAATATGAAACAATTAATTAAAGTATTTCATATTAAGATGCCTACGTATCTCCATGTATTTCAAAGAATATTTGCAATTCTGCATTATGTATGGGCAATCAAAGACAACGTATTTCTTATATTTACTTGACTTATCTGGACAACTGGAGGTAGAATATGGCAGTATAGGATAACATCACTCATTGTCATCAAGACCTTCATCAGTGGAGCTGCAACCAGATGCTTCCGAACCAGATGAGAAGCTAAGTTGTACAACCTAGTCAATCTCATCTTCATTGTCCTCTGATCGAGTTGATCTTGAGACCGGTGGCCAACCATTTGTCAATCCTTCAAGCATATTAGAACCTTGATCGTGCTTGGGTTTAGGAATGCTATTTTGTCTTGAAGGATCTGTCTCCCAGCACTGAATGCTGACTTATTCGCTACAAAGGAAGAAGAAAAAGCAAGAATATCTTTTGCAATTCTATGTAAAATTGGATACGTTTTCCTATTTTCTTTCAACCAAATTAATATATCAAAAGTTTCGTCTGGTTTATCATAACCACATGAATGCAAATATTCATTTAGCTCAACATACTTACCTTTCAAACCTTATGCAGAAGAAATCCCTTGTCCCCTCACATGCATATCATACAAGAATTGACTCATAGGAACAGGAGCCATAGGTTGGGTGGGAATCTCAGGGGTACGTAGCTAGTTGGACATCCTCCCAATATTTGTCATATAAAAATTATAACAAGTTATTGCAATCAGTCACAAACCTACTGCCATCCTAAGGGACATATGATTTTTGGTAATAATATTCTAGGTAGTTTGCTACACGAGTCTTATATATAGGATGAAGTATAGCAGACATAAGAAACAATTTGGGAGTATAAAAAAAAAATATACTTAACTAGTTTTGATTTCACGCTAAGAACTTGTAAAATTTATAAAATTTATATTTATATTTGTCTATGCATTTTGTATTATTTCATGGAACTTTTAAAATAATTAATATTGATTTACGGTACGATTTAAAATATTACTACCTTTTTTGGTAACTCTGAAGTCTAAACTGTAAGCAACAAGCATATACAATAAATATTACCATATTATTAAATCTTATTAACCAAGAATATAAAATAAATTATATTTAATTGAACTACATACAGATCAAATATCATTTGAGGCATTTCACATTTGACGGCTTAATTTATTGAAGGATATGCTGAAAAGTAAAGGTTAGGTTGTAAACTATTGACCAATAACAGTCACATATGCTGGCCATAATCATGTAGTTGATTTGGCAGTTACATAGCAATTTAATCGTATATTAATTGGCTATTAAATATATCCTGATTTTGTTTAAGGATATAGAAAATGTGTGTTTGTGTAAGTGACCATACACACAAAGAAAAAGCAATTCAAGCAATATCAGAAATACTTCCCAAATTCTCTCTATCATTCCCTCTCACTGCCTAACTATCCCAGAGGTTCGGGTTTGGAGTGTGACTTATTGGTGACTCTGGTAGCCACCGGTTCATGGGTAGCAGTCAAACAAGCATAAGGTCCTGGCAATCAAGCTTCCGCATCCAGGTAATCCTGAATTACCAACAGTGGTATCAGAGCCTAGTTTGCATGATGCTAGTCCAGAAATCATAATTTCTGGTTGAAGCATGAATTGAAAGAATCTGAATTGTATGCAAAACTATGTGTTTATGCGATAATGACTCTCATGCTAATCTGTTTGAATTTATATGCCTCGATTACAAAAATACATATATATTCTGTGTGAATAAACGGAGACATATTTCGCATGATACAAGAGATCTAGACAAATATATTCATGCCCATATAATTCACAAACTGTATGTTTGCAAATGTTCTTGAATTGAACAAATTATATTCCAAATGCTTATGAAAATCCAATTTATCTAGTATTCATACATGAATCATGCTTGGAACCCCTATTTTTTCATTCGCATAATCTGATAACCGAGACCCGACCCGGATTTGTTCCCGACCTTCTCAACCTAGAATCTCTCGGCCCACTCTCATGCCCAGACAACACAAAAAAAAGGGGAACGGACGGAACTTACCTGACCCATCAGCACCGCCGTGGGAGGGGTGGCGCGTGTTTGTCGCGCGCCGCCACGAAAACGAGTTTTGGTCGTTTTCTTCCTCCCCAACCCTTAACTGGCCCCCGATCTACTATTACCGACCAAAACCAAGCCAAACAAACCAGTTGCGGCCGTGCATGTATGTCACGCGCCGTCACTGTAGTGGCGCGTCGGGCGAGTTGATGGTGGCAATCGAAAGGTCGCCGCCAGATCTACTCACCGGTGAAGTTTTTGGGCCGATTTGGTAAGTGGTTTAGCCATAGATCAAGACCAAGGAGGCAATTAGGGGGTGTACCATCATCTGGGTGGTGGTGGTGGCCAGCGGTGGCGTATGGCGTCGAAGAAGACGACCATGGCTGCCTGGAACCGTCGGTGAAGACGGTACTGGACTCGGCTATGTGCCGAGGTTCAGCGGTTCAACCCATCGAGGGTGGAAGATAGAGAGGACATGCAAGATGGAGAGAAATAGAGAGGAGGTCGAGGGTTCAAAAAAAAAAAAAAGAAACAATAGAGGGAGAGATCTCTGGAGTTTTGCAGAGAGAAGAGGGAGGAAGGAAAATGAGAAAAGAAGCCTGGGGGGTCTCGGGTAAGGTCACAGGAAGCCCCTTAGGTTTTATAAAAAAAAAAACTTATATTTACATTATTAAATTGTTTAATATTTACCCTATGCTAATTGAAATATGAATTAGTTTTATATTTCAAATTAATATTTAATATTTCTTTGATGAAATATGGATTGGTAAATATTATTATGAGCTTAATAATCACATGCCTAATTGAAATATAAATTTTTTTTATATTTCAAGTAAAATAAGAGTTAGTAAATAGTGATATATGAATTCGTTTCATATGTTTAGAATAGTATTTGAATGTAAATTAGTTTTACATGAAAAAATATCTATGTGATATTTAAATAAACATTAATTTGTTTAACGATTTTCTTACGAAGGTCCATATGATAAAGTTCTTATGGAAATATGGTGATTAAATTATTTAAATTTCTAATTCATGATTATATGAGATGATTATGAGCTTGGCGAAATTTTCGATCATATGACATGAATGATGAAATTTTTTTTAATTTAATTATTTTAAGTAATGTGCCTAATGTCCATCTTTTAACACTTGTAGATATGGCAGCTAACAACGCGATAATCACCGAACTATCCACCAGTCAAAAGTTAGATGGGTCTAACTATGACATGTGGAAACGGAAGATTCAGTATCTTCTGGAAGGAAAACACCTGTTGGAACACTTGACGGTAGGCAAGTTTCCACCATCTGATAAGGATGCAGATGGTAAGCCTATTGATACTTCTACTGTGCAGTATCAAGAAAGCTTTCAGGCCTACCAAGACTGGACCAAGAAAGATCGTAGAGCACGCTTTACAATGTTGTATTGCATGCATGACGATCTGATTGGCGAATTTGAAGTTCATCTCACAGCTAAGGACATGTGGGACCAGCTCAAAATTCGTTTTGGGCAGGCATCCGAAATAAGGTTACGTACCTTGCAATTGAAATGGATGAACTACAAAATGGATCCCAATCGCACTGTGGTCGAGCATTTACGAATTATGAGTGGCATAATTCATGATCTCAAGGCCGCAGGAAAAGACATTTCTGAGGGGGAGCAAGTCCTGAATGTGATTCGGGTTCTCCCTGACGAACCTCCACAATGGGAACAAGTCAGAATAGTCTTGACTCATTCTGACCATTTGAAAACCTTTGGTCAGATACAAAGCCACCTCGAAATGGAGGAGGAGCGCCTGAAAATGTTCGGGACTCCCAATGTGGCTCTTGTCGCCAAGGGCATCAGGCCTAAAACCAACAAGAACACAAGAGGTAGGCAGTTCAAGAGAGGTTCTTGCCCCCCTCAGAAAGGTAGGCCAAATGCTGGAGTGGCTAAGAAACAAAAGGCCAAAGGCAATGGAGAGACAAAAATAGCACGTGTGAAGTGTTATAACTGTGGTAAGAAAGGTCACTACGCTCGGGATTGTCCTGAGTCGAAGAAGGTACCTTTCTCCACTCATTCTCCTGAATTATATGTATGTTCTCATGCATTAGTTGCTAAATCATTTCCTAATTGGATTGTAGATACGGGAGCAAGCAAACATATAATTCGGGACAGAGCTGGCTTCGTGGACTTTTACCGCTATTCGGTGGGTTCACAATCTGTTGTGCTGGGAAACGACAGTGAAGAAGACGTTCTAGGTGTTGGAACGTACCGGCTCATATTGAAAGGAGAAAATAAGTTGCTCCTGTTTGATGCTCTCTATGCACCTGGGGTGCGAACTTGTCTTTTGTCCTTAGTTTCATTAATGAAATCAGGTTTTGGTTTTTCTTCCTGTAATGATGGTTTGAACATTTTGTATTGTGGCAATGTGTTTGGCCACGCTACTCTAAGGGACGATTTTATTGTATTGGATTTAGACGAATCATATAATAATTCTCCTTCAGCTTTTATCTCACATTTTGATTCCGATTTAGAATCGATTAAGTGGCATGCTAGGCTTGGTCATATTGGCCAAGATAGGATGAGTCTGCTAGCTAAAGAAGGACTTTTAGACCGACTCACTAAGGTTAAATTGCCTAGGTGTGAGTCATGTCTAGCTGGCAAGGTGACCGCGAGGCCTTTTGGTAAGGCTTCAAGGGCATCAAGTCCTCTAGAGCTTATTCACTCTGATATTTGTGGACCCATGAATATGAAAGCACATCATGGGGCTTTCTATTTCCTCACTTTCATAGATGACTATTCAAGATATGGGTATGTGTACCTCTTATCACATCGCTATGAAACACTTGATGTGTTCAAACGTTTTGTAGGTTAGGTTGAGACCCAGTTAGATCGGAGAGTTAAGACTCTTCGAACTGATCGAGGTCGTGAATACCTCTCGCATATGTTCAAAGAATTTTGTGAGGAAAAAGGTATACGCAGACAACTCACGATTCCTGGCACTCCACAACAAAATGGTGTGGCAGAGCGTAGGAATCGAACATTGCTTGACATGGTTAGGTCAATGATGGCACATGCCAATCTCCCAATTAGTTTTTGGGGGGGATGCGCTGCTTACGGCAGCTTACATCCTTAATCGTGTGTCGAGTAAGAGCGTATCCGCCACTCCATATGAGTTATGGTCTGGTAGAAAGCCCTCCTTAGACCATTTACGTCCATGGGGTTCGGCTGGTTATGTACACAACCCAACTCATAAACATGGAAAACTTGGTCCAAGGGCCACCAAAATGGTGTTCATACGTTATCCCGAACATTCTAAAGGATACGTTATGTATAGTGAACACCCTAATGGTGGCATGACGGAAGGCGATTCACGTAATGTGGATTTTCTTGAGGATGAGTTCCCCAGTATTGGTGAAATCAAAAATGACCTAGCGTTGTATGAGTTACCGCTAAATGACCCACTATCTCTCGGTGAGGGGGAGGATTTTAGTACTCACCGCACCACCGAGGATAGTAGGCAAGATGCACAGTTGCTGGTTAATCAAGAGGATGAACCTAATACTGAGCTTCGTCCTCAGAATCATGAGGTTCGTCCTCACTCTCCTATTTATGAACTTGCGGTTAGTCCGCTTGTTCAGGATGACAGGAGTGATTCTCAACCTGTTGAGGATTCAATACCTCTTAGAGATAGGGGGAGGAATTCCTCAGTGGGACAAACCAGCACTGGTTCTCAACTTCGGAGGAGTGAACGCGGAAGAATCCCTTCACGATATTTTCAAATCGAAGAGGAAATATTCTTGTGCACTCCTTTAGAAATTGGGGAGCCGACCTCTTTCCAAGAGGCTATTGATTCACTAAACCACAAAGAGTGGATAGAAGCCATGAGGGATGAAATGGACTCTATGGCGAGAAATAAGGTTTGGGAACTTGTTGATCTTCCTCCCCGACGTAAATCGATTGGAAACAAGTGGATTTTCAAAATAAAACGTCGGGCTGATGGAACAATCGATAAGTTTAAGGCCCGTTTAGTGGCAAAGGGGTTTACCCAAATTGAGGGGGTAAACTATGAAGAGACATTTTCTCCTGTGGTGAGAATTGCCTCTGTTCGCCTGCTTCTAGCCTTGGTTGCCCATCTGGATTTAGAGTTATTCCAGATGGACGTAAAGACTGCATTCCTTAATGGAAATCTTGAGGAAGAGATCTACATGGATCAACCTATTGGTTTTGTATCAAAAGATAAAGAGGACAAAGTCTGTCGTCTTAAAAGATCCATCTATGGTCTCAAACAGTCTTCCAGAGCATGGTATTTTAGATTCCACGAAGCCATTATTTCTTTTGGCTTGGACATGGTATCTGAAGATCACTGTGTGTATGTCAAGAAAACTGCAAAAGGGATTATATTTCTCACTTTGCATGTTGACGACATACTGTTGGCTGGAAACAACATGGAGATGATCCAAACCACTAAGCAGTGGTTATCCTCCGTCTTTGAGATGAAGGACATGGGTGAGGCTAGGTATGTCCTAGGCGTTGAAATAATTTGAAACCGTTCCAAGAAGCTTCTTGGTCTAAGTCAAGAAGCATACATTAATAAAATCTTGGAACGCTTTCGAATGCATTATTCTAAACCCGTGGATACTCCAGTTGAAAAGGGTCTAACCTTAAGTCTTGATCAGTGCCCTAAGACAGACAAAGAGAAGGAGAGAATGAGTAACGTTCCTTATGCAAGTGCGGTGGGCAGCTTAATGTATGCCATGTTATGTACACGGCCAGACATTTGCTTTGCGGTTGGCTTGGTAAGTCGTTACCAAAGTAACCCAGGGTTTGCTCATTGGGAAGCCGTCAAGAGAATATTTCGGTACCTACGTGGTACAAGTGATTTTGTGCTTTGCTACCAAGGAGGGGATCTTAAGCTGAGAGGATATACGGATGCTGATTGGGGTGGTGACCTGGACGAGTCCAGATCTACCTCAGGATATGTGTTCACCCTAAGTGGGGGAGCCATATCTTGGTGCAGTAAGAAACAAGACTGCATATCACTTTCTACTATGGAAGCAAAGTATGTTGCTTGTTGCCTCGCCACTCAAGAGGCAATATGGCTGAGGAATTTTCTCCAGGATCTCGATCTCACTCCTGGTGTTGACGATCCTGTAAAGTTGATGTGTGATAATACTGTTGCTATCCAGTTTGCTAAGGATCCCAAGTTCCACAGAAGGACCAAGCACATCAAGAGGCGTTATCATTTTATTCAAAACGCCATAAAAGAGAAAGAAGTTACCATTAAGTATATATCTACAAGTAGGATGATAGCTGATTCATTAACTAAACCTATTCCTAGAGACACTTTTAAAGCTCATGTGAAGAGCTTAGGTCTGCATAGGATTTAGTTTTTTGGATGTATCTAAGTTTATAATGGACATCTGTACTCTTGTATTGAATATTTATGAAATAAAGAATGATGCTTCTTTTCAAACGTTCATAAATATGCGAGTACATTATAAGGCACATTATAATGTCACTAGGCTTCTGATTAGCCTCGTCACACAGGCAATCGCCCTGACGCTTGAGTAGCGGGCAGGATGAGACTGAATCATATTGGCACTAGGTGTGCAATATTGATTAGTCATACTAGGTATGTATGAATGAAAGGATATAGTCGCCTTAGTAAGACTAAGATGAGACTCGGGGGAGTCGAATATGAAATGAGTTTTCATATTGAAGCCTTATAGCCGAATCTTGAGTGTTGTGATTAACATTTTGTATGCTAATCTAGTAACTTAGGTTGGTTTTTTGAGTAAAAACCAAACTTATGATTCGCATGGCATAGAAGAGTGACATGCACAACTTAGTTGGAGCTATGCCATGACACACTCTCATACTGTGTGTGCTAAATGTCGATCTATGTGATGGGTGACAAGTGAGTTCCCTGACCTTGTCACCGTGTGACTCTCATTGGCGATACTCTTGGACTTAGAGTTATAATATGAAGTCTAAGTATAATGTTGCTACTTTAATGTGCTATCCAAGGGCTAAGATGTATACGGTCCAGTGAAGCACATTAGGAAAGCAGTTATGCTAAGATGGATTATTTTAATTGTCTAAGGAAGAATCATTTCTCATCACCTATCAAGCCCGGGCGATTATATTCAGTATATAATCATTTGATATATCAGGCATAAAGGGACAGTGTATGCCATTGGTGATGTTCTTAAATGATTCGAGGTATTGATTTTTCCTTGAAGGTGTTACGTCAGTTAGATGGTGACTTGATGTAACACCGATGTGTTCAGTTATGATTGCACGCTCCATTCCCAGTATGAAGCGTGAGGAAATGTGTTGGTAGAGAGACATGAGATTTGAGGTCTGTGTGACCGAGGGGGAGCTATTGACCAATAACGGTCACTTATACTGGCCATAATCATGTAGTTGATTTGGCAGCTACATAGCAATTTAATTGTATATTAATTGGCTATTAAATATATCCTGATTCTGTTTAAGGATATAGAAAATGTGTGTTTGTGTAAGTGACCATACACACAAAGAAAAAGCAATTCAAGCAATATCAGAAATACTTCCCAAATTCTCTCTGTCATTCCCTCTCACTGCCTAACCATCCCAGAGGTTCGGGTTTGGAGTGTGACTTATTGGTGACTCTGGTAGCCACCGGTTCGTGGGTAGCAGTCAAACAAGCATAAGGTCCTGGCAATCAAGCTTCCACATCCAGGTAATCCTGAATTACCAACATAAACAATAAGCAATTGGGCATGCATGTCTTGTCATTTCAGTCAAACTTTCAAAGAATAATACAAAATTTTAAGGATGCGCTGATAGTGATTGTCACTGTACAACAATTACTATAACTAAGTAAATCTACACTGTATATTTATTATACAATGATCTGAAATGTTGATTTATTTTAGTTTTTAAATGAATAAAAATGCTTTATAAAAATCATAAAATATTTATAAATTTTGAGGAAACAATATTTTTGTAGGGCTTGTATGGAATTTGATATGTATCACCATCAACCTTTAAATTTTCCGACGACGCTCCATATTTTCCAGTTGTTAAAAAATTTATGGCGACATGGTCAAGTTGGACAACAAAAAAATTTTGGCGACCCTTCATTGACTTCTCGCCGGATTTGTGTTGTCCAACTTGACCATATTGTCGGAATTTTTTGAACGGCAACCGAAAAATATGAAGGGTCGCCGGAAAATTTGAAGGTTGAGGAATATCAAACTCCAAACAAGCCTTACTAAAATATTTTTTCCTCAAAATTTATAAATATTTCATGATTCTTATAATGCATTTTTGTCCATTTAAATACTAAAATAAATCATCGGTTGAGATCATATTATAATAAATATACGACCAAGATTTACCTAGTTATGATGGTTGTCATACAGTGACAACCACTATAAGTTTTTGCAAATTTTAAAGATTGTGGATGTGTATTCTCAAACCCCAAAACATGCTGCAAATTTTAAAGGTTGGGGATGTGTACTCCAAACCCCAAAATGGGCATGTGATGTAGAATACTTTGATAAATCAAAACTATTCAAATTTACATTTAGCGGTCAGGCTAGGGTGTTTATGTGGGCCGAGTATGGGCTACTTTGCAAGCGGGTGTGAGATGGTTTAATGAGCTAGGTGCGGGTTGATTCTCTTGCCGAGTTTGGGCCGATCAGTTCGGCTAGTCCGAACGGTTAAACAGGCTCGTGCAGTCTACAAACCACACCACCCCATGTGACATAAAGGCACAGGTCGAATTCAGGTGGTCACGGGTTGAACCGCCCATGTCCCACCTTTGATTAACATTATGGCTATAATAATTTAATAGTACCTCTACAATGCATTGACAATATGTAATTATTAGATAACAAACGGTCTAGATTTAGAAGATGTTATACATTAGATAAGGAGTTCATAATTTTGTTGTCATTTGATACACATCTAGCACTAGTATTATGATCAGCCCCCTCAAGCATATTTCCTAGCTTCATCCTTGAATGCAATTGATGCATCCCTACATTTATCAATGTGTGATACCTAAGCATATGTTAGAGGTATATCTCATTTAGAATTGAGCGAGAAAATTTTGTTTATGTATGTGGTATGTATTTGTTAACTTCATCCTTCTTCAACACTATAATTAAGAGACCATTTGAATTGATTCATGTGTATATTTGATTGAATTACCTCCATTTTGTCATTTGATTTATTTGAATTATATGTTAGGTTTTATATGGCCTAGCTTATCTATTGACTGTGTCAATTCTCGCCTTCCACACATATATAATTGTGTTATAAGTCAGCCTTTGGGTGGCCTCAAGTGCAGATATTCATGTATTTTATACTTCATCCCTTGTTTGTATATTGCGCACTAGGCATTGTTTCACTCACTTTTTTATCTTTTTCCATCAGTGTTGTCATTATTTACATTTAACTCTTGGTTTCACGCATTCAAAAAAAAAAAAAATTTCTCTTGGCTTTACATATTGTTTTCATTTGGTCACAAATGTTAATTATGTGTGTAGTCACACTATTTATATTCAATAAAACTATATTCGCTAATTTTGGCCGATTAATTTGGGGTGATACTATTTTCAAGACAAAATTACATGTATTCTTGGGTTGGGTAAATGAGTCAATATTTTTATATATTTCATTTTAACATCCTCATGTGACATACCTGCCTGTTCAGATGGGGGAATTACATTTTTCCCCCCTCAAGAGGCGAATAAGGTAGGTCGTAGTTTAGCTCACTTTCAAAACATCATCCAAGTTCTCGAACGTGGTTGTACAATCACCCAATTACGCCCTCAATCTAATTCCTTAAATATTATTGTTCTAATTTGCAGTTGGTCCCCCGATTTGATTAAAAACAGAAAGAGTAGATTTACCATTGGCTCATAGGCAGAAGAGCATTACAAATTTTCTTCACTAACAGGACTTAAATCTAACACCTTATTTAAGGGGGAAAAGTTTTAAAATCACATACCTACACGATACTTGTCAACTAAGGCAAAATAATCAGAGGTTCCACCCAATTAGAGCTGTAGCATTGCATGCATGGTCGGATTTTTGTACAGTTACAGTTACACCACTATATCACAAGTACTCCTCCAATTTATATGGAGGGAAGTAATAGAAAATAGGATTTTAAGTGCCAAAATCTATTAAGAAACAATGTCTTAGTCAAAATATTTGCAATCTGCAATTGAATCAGAATGTAGCGAGCTATTATACTACCATGTGCAGTATCTTCCCGAATGAAGTGGTAGTCTGACTTAATATGTTTGTTGTGACTATGAAGAATAGGGTTAGTGGTAATAAGAGCCACTTTGATGTTGTCCCACAAAACCTTAATGGGTTTGGTTAAGATAATGTCAAGCTTGGCAAGGATGTGACAAACTATAAGGACTCAGTGATGGTGTATGTAACCACATAGTATTTTGCCTTAATGAAAGATTTAGACATTGTCGGGCCTATCAGCAGCTTCTTGGAATGTCAGGAGATAAGATCTGGCGTAAGACAGATGACATAACCAATTGTAGAATGAGAACTGTTTGACCAACTAGCTAAATCAACGTTAAAACAAGCAATGGCCATGTTGGTGCTGGTCGCCCTCCAAAATAACAATCCATGATTTGCAATACCTATAGGAAAGAGAAAGATGTGCTTCACAGTAATAAGGTGGTAGTGTGAGGTGCATATATAAACTATGAAACTAAAGAAACAGCATAAAAAATGCCTAGCCTAATTAAAGTTAAACACTAACCCTCCAAACACGATACACTCTTCTAGTAGGATCCAAAACTAGTTCTTTATCTATTAGCAACACGGTTGTTCTAGTAAGAATTGGAGTACGGACTAAATGAACTATATGTTGGTGAAATTTGTGAAATAAATTAGAGATGCATTTCTAAGGAATGAATTTCTAGTAGGATCTACAGTAATATGTTGTTCTAGCAAAAGATGCTTCTTTTAGGTCGTGAATGAATTTCTAAGGTCTATAGACATGATTAAGGAAGTGAAGGTGAACAAAACGGGATGACTGAGTCATGTAGACTTCTTCAATAAGCTCCTCATGCAAGAATGCACTTTTTAACATCAAGTCATCGTATCACCTACTAGGTAGAGATGAAAAATGGCTAAGGACATGAAAGTGTCCATGGTAGTTTGTCAGACTACAACACTAAAAGTCTAATGGTAGTCAAACCTAGCTAGAATGATGAGGTAGGTCATCAAGATCCAACATAGACTGAACTAGAGAGATGGAATATGCAGAGAAGAGATAGTAGGTCAGGCTTAACAAGAGTTTCATAAGGAACGTGTGTTCATGAAACTTTGCATGATGACAAGCATCTACTTTACGAGTCTATGGATCAAAACAGTGATATTCCATGTAACTAGAAAAATATCCTAAGAGAATACTCTATTTGGCCTCATCACATTCATCAGATTCATTTTCAACATCTTTGTCTTGGTTTAGCAAACTACTTGACCGACCAACCTCCTCGATGGTGAACTCTTCTCCACTTTTTTCGGTGGCAAATCACTCCTCTTATTCTGTTGAATTGGGTGTATTTGGTAGTATTCCTTGTGATCTACCTAGAGAAATGATCCTGGATACACTTGCTATGAGTGTAGAATCTCGAAGTACTGCATCTTTTTCAGGGGTACATGTCAAAAATTGTGAGCATGCTGCGCATGATTGGCTATTGGTGTCTATCGCTCGGCCAAATGTTGAAGATTTGGAAACTCCTTTAGCTATTGATTTCTATAACACCCGAGATTTTTATCTCCTTCGTTAAGCCCGTTATAAAATAGTATTTATTTCGATAAATTTAATGAATATCGATGTGCCTGATTAAGTTATTCTTTTTATTGAAAAGAATAATATTATTATTTTTATTGTTATTGAGAATTATTATCGGGCACTACATTGAGTAGATTCCCCACTATGACTGGACTGTCGAACCTTGAGAATAATCCTGCAATTTATTGAATTGACCCTTAATATAATAAAAAGGCGAGTAAACCGACCGACAATTATATTAATGGTTATGGTTTAAGAATGGGGGTCGGGAATTGGATTTGTGGTACAACGGGTTGGTATTTTTTTTTTATCAGTACGTGGCTTAATAAAAAAAATGAAAAAGGGGTCGAAGCCCCTTCTTTCTTTTCGGGCAAACAGATCGTGACAGGGGGGAGCTTAGCGAGCCCCGACCCCGGAACACGCCAGAGAACTTGGATTCGAGGTGGGTTTCTTCTTCCTACTAATTATTGTTAATTTCGATGAAAGTTTACTGAATATAGTTCGTTCAGGTTGAATTTGAATTAATTATTAGTAATTTGAGGAGATTGTAACGTAAACTGAACGATGCCTAATATATATATTGTTCGTACTGAACAAAATTTTATCGATTATATGTATCTGTTGTTTATAGTGATTGCATAGAAATGATATAGTTGTGGATGTTAATTGTGAATTAAATGACGGAATTATTGTGATATTGAACCAAGTTGGTAATTGGATTGTTGAGGTGAACCGCAATCGTGTGGATTGCGAAGTGAGCGTGGAAGATTGTTTCATATAGTGAATTAATGTGCTAGGTGAATCCCCCAATCCCTAATTGGTGGAAATGGGTGGTTTGCTGGTTTCCAAACTTCGGAAACCTTCTAAATGAGCGTGAATACTGATTTACATGAGTCCAAGGCATTGTTAAATGTTTTATTAGTTGCATGCCTCGTTTGCAGGCATTTATGCATCAGTTAATGAACTAAGTTACAGTATATGAGTCAGATGGAAAACAGGACATTTTGTCGCAATTCATAAGTATATATGGTGATTTGGCAAGCCGTGATTAGGTGTAATCATAGTGTATGAATTAAGGACTGATTAATAAGGCTAGTTAAGCCTTTATACGAGTAACAGTTAAGGGTATCGATTCCATCACTGACGTTGCCTCCGAATTTACGATCATATATATGTGTATATGTAAGTGTACGTACTGATCTTGCACCTCCATTGCATCGGCATGAAGTTAACCGCAATTGTGTGGATTGCGCTATGATTTTGGGAATCGGTTGATAATATGATTGTATGACGTGATCATACGTGCTATGTGAAACCCTTTTTTCCCCTGAATTGACGAATGTGTGCGATGGCATTGATTTCAAGTCTTGGAGATCCCTTAAAAAAAAGGTTCGTAAATGCTTATTAGTATGATTTCAAAGCATTTCTAAATGTTTATCGGTTGTCTGTTTTAATTGACAAGTCATTGGTAACGAAATAATCCTAAATCATCGGTCTGCTCATCCAAATGAGGCAGGTGACCAGTCAATAGGTCTTGGAATCCTTTTTAAAAGGACTTAAGTAATGAGCGTCCGGTTACGTCGTATCAATTGTTATACTCAATTTAGGCAACCCAGTACCCTTCATCGAAGTTTACATGAGAATTTATTGTTTCATGATTCTGCCAGTAGGTAGAGAATTCAAAGTTCAGTGTTCATTGCTCTGCCTGTAGACAGATGTTTCAAAGTTCAGTGTTTCATAACTCTGCCAGTAGGCAGAGGATTCAAAGTTCAAAGTTTCATTGTTTTGCCAGTAGGCATAAGATTCCAAGTTCAAAGTTCATAGTCCTGCCAATAGGCAGAAGTTTCAAAATTCAATGTTCATAACTCTGCCAGTAGGCAGATAATTCAAAGTTCAATGTTTCATAGTTCTACCGGTAGACAGCTGGTAGGCAGGAGACTCAAGTCTAATGTTTTATAGTTCTATCAATAGGTAGAAAATTCAAAGTCCATATATCTTATAGTTTTGCCAATAGGCAGTAGAGTCAAAGTCATACGTTACAAAACCCTGTCAACTGATAGAGAAACAAAGTCAAATGAGACTCACAGCTCATATGATGGTTTATAAAACGTTATACGTTAATAAACAGGCATGTAAAGTTCAAAGGTCATATTGCTACATCATTGGTTTGCTAATCACATGACATAGTTATATGTTTCACTTTATGGTTATCGTTCCATGTTTTAACAAGGAGATTTACTCCTGCATATGACCTGTTACTGTATGGTGCCATCAATTTAGTGATTGCATCGCATTGGGCATTGATTGTTTTAGTGTAATTGCTAAGTTCATATAAGCCTTTCATAATAGAAATCCCAGCAAGTGGAGTTTATGGGTTAAACCCCTTTCTTTTCATTGAGTTTAGGAGTTCATATGAATTTCTTATGGTAAGTTTATTGAGTATGGCTATTCTCAAGTTTAAGATGTTGGTGCACATACTATTTCTCTTGCATTGTGGTTGGAATATACTGTATGATAGGTGAGTTCTACAAAGGGAAGGAATTACGAACAAATGTTGTAAGTTATATTGCACTTAAAGTATTGTTTTGGGAGAAGGGGTTATCCACTGAGCGGTAGTTGCTCATTCTCATCTATTATTGTTCCCTTCCCAGATTTCTGAAATAATAGGTAAAAGCCGACCCACGTAAGTCGAGGTGGAGTCATTGTTGTCCTAGGAGTAAAGCTATAAGCTTGTATGTGAGCTGTGAAGTTGTATTATGATATAACAGTTCATTTCTATGTAACTTAAGCCCTTGTGTACATGTATTGCATACCATCTAAAGTCGCTCTGTATGGCCATGTGAGCCAACCATCTAAGTTGTCAATCATGTCTTAGCTAAGGTTGTTTATAGTTGGGATGTAAACCCCAGTACTCCGGACTTATGGTCCGCGGAGTTGTACTTTTCATTGTTCATTTGTTTAGCGTTGAATTGCATTGGTTGTTATGCTCCGGGCAGGTGGCCCGTAGAGCTGTGAACTCCGGCGGGTAGCCGTTGAGTTGGTTAGTTCTTTATTGCTGTTTTTCAATGCAGGGAATGTAATGTAAGACTTTAAGCCTAGAAAATTGTCAGTTTTCAGGAAAAACTCTATCCGTTTCGTCCAAGTATTTAAAGAAAAACGGTAACACTCCTAGCCCTAGGGTTGGGCGCGTTACAATTTTTCCTCTCTTCAAAGTTCAAGCGATGCATTCTCTGTTGATGATATTTGGGATGGCGAAAATGTTATTTTTGGGAAGGTGTTAAAATAGGTGGCTTCCAAGATTAAAAGGATTGCTGCCACTATTGGTATGACATTTTCAGGATATGAAAATGAGTTTATTTAGTTACTCTCTAGAATTAAAAAGAACAATGTTGTACCAAGTAGACTGTGCACATGACACCTCGGGCAGTTAGGAGACAGAGAGAGTTGATGAGGCTTAAATTCGGCGTGAACTATGACCAGGCAAGTGGCTCTTTAGTGGGACGTTGGTGCCTAATGTTTAGCTTGCTTTCTTAGAATGTGAGGGACATTAATGATCTTCGCAAGAGAGATGTTTTGAAAAGTTTTTTGAGGGATTGGAAGCATGATCTTATTTGTCTTCAAGAGATAAAGTTAGAAAAAGCTTCACTTTCTGATATTCGTAGTTTGTTGGGTATTCTTCCATTGATTTTGTGTTAATAAGATTGTAGGTGCTTCTGGTATTAATGTGGGATAAGACCATTTTCAATTTGGTATCTTCCTATTGTGGGGAATTTTTTATTACTTGCAGCCCTCAAATGGTTGAGGCTGGCTTCACATGGGCCTTTTTTAGGGATTTATGGTCCACAAGCTAGACTTGATAAATTGAGCTTGTGGGATGAGCTTCAACAAATTAGAGATGGATGGCCTAGTCCATGGTATACTGGAGGAGATTTCAATGAAATTTTGCATACTCAAGAAAAGAGCTGGAGATTATGTCCAGTGAACACTATGTTAGAGTTTCATGACTTATATCAATTTTTCTGCTTTAGTGGATCTTCCTTTATATGTGGATGATTTACCTGGTCTAGGAGTGGTGCGGATGCTATTTGTTCAGCGTTGGATAGCTTCTTAGTCTCTCTAGATTAGGATGAACAGTTCCTAGACTCACTTCAAAATAGTTACTGAGGCCTATATCGTATCACTTCCCAGTAATGCTAGAGAATGCTAAGTTGGAGAGGGGGAAGGCTCCTTTCAAGTTGGAGAACATGTGGCTCCAAATTGATGGGTTGATCTTGTTAAAAAATGGTGGGAGGAGGTGGAAGTTGAAGGCCTTGTCAGTTTTGTGCTTGTAAGGAAACTTAAGTTTGATAAAGAGGAGTTGAAGAAATGGAACAAAGATGTCTTCGGGGATATCAAGTTAAAGAAATACAATCTGTTGTATTCTATTAACTCGCTTGATGTGAAAGAAGAGTCTGTTGGTCTTGGCAATGATGACATTAAATAGAGGAGGGAGAAGAGAAAGGAGTTGGCTAGGGTTTTGCTTATGGAAGAAACTTCTTGGAGACATATATTGAGGGCTTTGTGGCTTAGAGCCGGTGACTGCAACAAGTTTTTCTGTAGGATAGCCAATCTTCGTCGAAAGTTTAACTTTATGTCCACAATGGTGGTTAATGGGAATCGGTATGAACCGATTGAAGATATGAAGAGCTCTATTCATGACTTCTACAAAGATATGTTTACCGGGTCTGAAAACTGCAGGTTGAAAGTGGATTGTTTAGCACTGCCTTCTTTACCAAACTCTGACAGGGAGTTTCTTGAGATGCATTTCAATGAAGAGGAGGCTGCTAAAGCACTACACAACTATTGTACGAATGAGGCACCAAGCCCAGATGGCATGACTATGGCTTTACTTAAAATGAATTAGGATATAGCAATAGGGGATGTGTTGACTAATGGAAAAATTGTTGCTAGTATTAATGCTACTTTTATTAGGCTTATTTCTAGTGAAGCTCATCCAGATAATATCAGGAATTACCGTCTGATTAGTTTGGTTAGCTGTATTTATAAGTTTCTCTCAAAGGTGTTAGCTCGTAGGTTGAGAGGTATCATTGAGAATCTTGTTTCTCATAATTAGAGTGCTTTTGTTAGGGGTGGGCAGATTTTGGATGTTGTGCTTATTGCAAATGAGCTTATTGACTCCAGGGCTAAGTCAGATAAGCCTGGGGTTGTTTACAAGTTAGACATTGAGAAGACTGATGACCACGTCAATTGGGATTTTCTTATTTTTGTTATGAGAAGATGAGGTTTGGGGTGAGATGGATTGTTTGGATTTGTCATTGTATTTCTTCTACGTCTTTTGTAGTGCTAGTTAATGGCTCCCCTTCTCGGTTCTTCTCTACCTCTAGATAGTTGCGCTAGGGTGATAGTATCTCTCCTCTTGTGTTCTTATTGATCACGGAAGTTATCACAAGGATGTTAAATTCGACTTGCACAGCGGGCATATATCCAGGTTCCCTGTGGCCAAATGAATGCAATTAATACTAATGTTTCCTACCTTCTCCTTTTAATTATACAATTATCTTATATGATAATGATTGTCAGCAAATAGTGAACTCGTGTGGCATTCTTAGTTGGCTTGAGGCGGTTTTTGGCCAAAGAGTCAATTTGACAAAGAGCTCTATCTTGCCAGTTGGGTAAGTAGACAACGTCCAAGTAGTGCTTACGGGTGTTACAGGATGCACTAATGATTCTTTTCCTATCTCATATCTTGGTCTCCCTCTTGGTGCAAAATTTAAGGATAAATCAATTTAGGAACTAGTAGTTGAACAATTCAAAAGAAGGCTATCCGAGTGGAAGTTAAAATACATGTCTAAAGAGGGGACATTGAAACTTATCAAAAGTTATTTGTCGAGTATTCCAACTTCCTTCTCTCACTTTTCCCCATACCGGTCTCGGTCACGAATAAGTTAGAAGCTACTCAAAGGAAGTTTCTTTGGGGGTCTTTTGGCAGTGACTTCAAATGTCATTACGTTAGATGGAATATTATCAAGAATCTCATGTCGAATGGAGGATTAGATGTTAGGGATTTGCTCTACAAATGGTTTTGGAGATACATGAATGAGAAGGATAACTAGTGGAGAAGGGTGGTTAGTAGCAAATATAGTCATAATGATTTCGGTTGTTCCCAACAGGCATTGAACCAGGTGGTCCTTGTCGGCAATTTGTGGAGATACATTTACAAAGGATAGGAAACATTTTATCATCAATTTTCTTTTAAGCTTGGTGTTGGTACTTTTATCTTTTTTTGGGCATGATTGTTATTGTTAGGGTGGCCCTCTACGAGATCTGTTCCCTTCTCTTTTTGTCCTTGCTATGAATAGGATTATTCCTATTGCATATTATTGTCAACGAGGGTCTGGCATTATTGTATGCTCTCATGTTTTCATCTGAGATGCTTTTGCTAATGATGCCATTCTCACCACCTTTCTCAACAAGTTGAATGAGAGTACAACACAAGATTCACATGATGTGATTATTTGGGATCTCAACTTTAAAGGAGTTTTCACTGTCAAATATTATTATTTAAAAACTTCTTTCTTGCTCTTCCTTCGCCACTCAATCCGGTTCATTTAATTTGGGCAGTTTCCTTGGAAGATTATTTAGAAGACCTTGACTACATTAAAGGTGTCAGTTTTTGTGTCAAAAGATTCGCATAGCAATATTTTGATGTGTGATAATTTACAGAAGAAGGGAAATATCTTGGCGAATAGATGTTCAATGTACAATGAGAATTTGGAATCACCTGATCACCTACTATTGCACTGTCAATTTGTAAGGGCTCTTTGGGAGTTAGCCTATAGTTGCTTGGGGGTTCCTTGGGTTGGTTCTAACTCTGTAAAGAATCATCTTTTGGCTTGGGAAGGTGGTTTTGGTAGAAAAGCAAAACAGAAAAATGTCTTATTGGTCCTACATGCGATTTTTTGCACTATTTGGTGTGAAAGAAATAAAAGAATCTTCAAAAGAAAGTAGATGCCTCTTTGACAAATTAAGGATAAAATCGTCAAGACTTTTTTTTAGGACAGTGCCAACTTTTGTCAATCTTCTTTTGATATGATTGATTTAGTGGATACGTTCTATCTTGGATGTACATAACACTTTTGTTAGATGCTTGCTTGCATCCATCCTTTTGTTAATATTTTATTAATATATTCTACTCTTTTTCCAAATCAAAAAATGTACTAGAATATATAAAAGAGTATCAATATAGAAAAACACTTTCTTCTCGACTAGTAGTTAAATTCGTATATTTAGTAAGATACTAGTATATCCGGCTCATGCAAGATGCGGACTGTATTGTTTTTGTTGATTTTGTTCTGGAAAAAATTGAAATTAGAATTTTCATGAATTTGATTCTAAGTTACTCTCATTTGGATGTTTTTGTGAATTTGTTTAATCTATATTATATTAAAAATTTACAATAAAATAACAATAATAATTTAGAAACATGCTCATAGTAATATCTCAGTTACTAAAAATCAAGTGAAAGCATCATCAATTTTCAAATGAAAATTAACTATGTACAATAAAACAACAAAAAAATATTTAAAAAACATCAGTCTGCATCTACATCAGGTAGGAAATTCTTAAACGGGACTGTATCAAGAAATTAATATTGTGAAACGGAAGAGTATCAATCATGCATTGAAGGGTTGCGAGTGTGTATCTCAGAAACAGTTTTTTTTTTTTTTTCTTATTTTCATCTTTAATATTCTAATCGGAATATGCAACTGCAAATACAATTGCTTCGGCCAAATTAATCAAACGGCTTATGCCGCAAAATTTTCATTTGTCATTCTTACCCTATGGCTCTTTTGAGCCTTTTCTATTTTGATCTCTTAATATCAACTTTTCGATTTCACTTTAATATTAAGATATGCTACCCTCATCAGATTTTCCAAGTCTTTAATTCTTGTAAGGTGCTTTTTCTTTTTCTTTTTTATTTATTTAATTTGGGGAGTGACTGATAATCTAAATCACCTTTAGTTTTAATAATAATTAGTCATCTCAAAAGGTATTAAAAGCGACCAATAGTGCCAAACTATATTGGCAGAATAAGTAAACAGACGAAACTTTTTGGATAGGAGTTCTAAATAGTTAACACAAGAACTAAACAAATTTCATCTAAGTTCTTAAACCATACAATTCGTATGTCTAAGAGTAAAATTCAAAAGATAAATTTCTCAGAATTGAAAAACTCGGTGGAATTGTTTCGCTATGGAATTTGATTGAAGATGAACTTGAAATAATTTATCAAAAATTTCCTTACTTGTAGAAAAAAACTAAACTAACATCCAAAGTTGAGTTTAGCATTAGAAATTAAAATTGCAAATCAATGTCAAATTCAAATGAAAAATTAGATAGCTAGCACAATACCAAAAATTTTTAATCCACAAATTTAATCATTGAATCATATTAAATTATAAAGATGTAGGTTAAAATTACTACTCCAATTTTGGGTACCCTTATATGTGCTAGACAGAGATGACAAATAAATAATATTGTCAATATCTAGTAATATTGTGTTTGTTGTAACTTATTATTTTGTTCAAAAAAAAATTTAAAAAAAGGAGAAGGCAACATGGCAAGATTGACCAAAGAAGCTAAGCATTGTGACCTTCTTACATAAATCCACACAATCAAATAAATAAAATAAAAATTATTTTAAAGAAAAAAGCAAGCAAATAGCCTGTGCAAATCTCTCATTCCCACTCTTATACTTCTTCACTCTCAAATCCTATTTTTGTATCCATTAATTCTTTTTCTTTTTAGTTTGTTTCTTTAATTGCTTTTAGTATTTAATAGTATTTTTTGGTCCTTAATAAATTTTCTCTCCTTCTAAATTGACTTAAGTTTCTCTTTTGAGGCTTTTGTGTTCTCGCAATTTGTGTAAATTATTTCTCTTGCCTATCATACAAATCTTATTAGGGTTGTTGATTCAGTTGAAGACTATTCGAATATTTTATTAGTTAGCTTAATTCTTCAATTTTGATTGAGAATGTTCAACAATAAAAATTCATATCATATAATCAAGATGATATTTTTTTCAAGTTGAGTCTAATACGCCACACAGATCCTATCCTATGGAACTATAGTATAGCTCGTTAAAGTTTGAGAAAGACAGATTGAAATCAAAAGATGTAGTTTATAATCAAAATAATACTGCAACCATGAAGCAGGTCAAACAATAAGCATCCTTGATTTTGTTAAAATATGATCGTTTTTTAATTTATTCTTATCAGAAAATGTCAATATATATGTCGTGTTTCTGTTTTTTTGAATTTATTCTTGCCAAAAGATGTCAACATAAATGTCATAGGACTAATTATCGATGAATTTTTCTTCTTTAATGAAAGAAAGAGGAATCCAACTTCCAAACCCACAAAAAAAAAAAAAAAAAACAAAAAGCTTCCTTTCGAAAAAGGAAGTTGATTGTCTATTTCACATAATAGTAACTATAATACGTGTGTTTCGACTACCCACGAGGGGGGAAAAACAAAACAACAAAAACCCTGTAGCCTGCACGTCTTTTCCTTTCCTAGCCGTCACTTCTTTGAAAATCGTCAAATGCCAGAAATGCTCAATATATCATTCATAACCCCAAAAAATAGTTACCACTCGGTACCATACATAACCCTCACTTGTTCGTATCAGCCCATAACCTATCTCTTTCTCTATCAAAGACACTTTACACTTGTTTGTATCAATTCATAACCTTTCTCTTGAAAACAAATTTACCCTCCTTATTTTACCAAACACCGTAAAATGAGAAAATTATTTTCCGAGAAAATAATTTTCACTCCTACAAAACACACCCTAAGATATAAATCACTCACTAAATTCCACGAATAATGACTAATATTTACGTGCAATCAAATAAATTTACAGCAACATACGTAATGATGAAGTTACGCAGAAATTATTGTTACGGTACTATAGACCTCAAATAATTGTCACTGTTGATTCTTCCCAGTCAAATTCTAATAAAACATTAAGTACCAATCCTCTTCCAGATCATGCAGGTATACCCCAGCACTCTATGTACATATTCCCCTGCAGTCATGCCTTTTGCCTTAAAATTGCAAGAACCTGAAACCCAAAGACCAATCTCCATTTTGGCAAGCATTCTGCACAAAGCTGACAAGGTATCACAATACGTATCAAATAGCTCCCAAGAGAGAATCAGGTGACCACTAGCCTCAGTCAGAAGAACAGAATGACATTTATTTTCTAAAGCATACATAATTGCCCAAGGGGGCCTTGTTTCTCTTATTTTCATTCCGTGCAGGGGAGAGGGGGCAACGCCCAAGTCCCAACCCTAACTCGACATAAAGGGAAACGCTAAAGAGGCCCACTTCCAAGGGGAATCAAGAATACGGACAAACTTTGTGACTGGTGGAGCATCATATATCTCATTTTGTCCTTCCATGCGGTAAATACTGCTTCCCCCCAAGGGGGAAAGGAAAACCCCCATAGGCAGCGTCCAGTTAAATTGGTTTTGTTCATATCATCTGCTAGAAAAATTCCCTGATCTATTATTTAGAAGAGGGATAAGCTAAGAGGCTTTGAAATTTTGCTCAGAAATCCTCAGTATGGACCTTTCCTGTTTGCAATTCCCCAAAACCAAAAGACATGAGATGCACAAAGACATTAACTGCTCTCAGGTCACCATACTCTCCAGACCGTAGGCTTGGGACAAAAGAAAAATGGATATATGCCAAGGAAAAGAAAACTTACATTATGTTTTCCGAAGGCACACCCCAAGTTTCTGATCTTTATCCGAATGCCAGCTAGAGGGTGTCATGCCATTCCAAAAAACTATTAGAGTTACTATAACTGAGGGCAAAGCAAAATGTAGCACACTTACCAGCTTCCATGTCTTGAGGGATCAATGGACAGCTAATACACACCAAATCTGAATAACGTTGAGTGAGGTACCATCATTTGACATTCATTGCTGCAGCCATAGTCCTTAGCTTCTGCGATATCTCTGAAAATGATGGTCTTTGTGCGGCGTCGGATGCCCAACAACTTTCCATTAAAGCTTTCCATTCTGGATCACACCATGTTGGAATTTGGGGCCGCAAAGTGTTGTTCACAATGCCACCTAAAAAAATGGTGCAGGAGGATCAAATGTAACAGCTATTATAAGAGGATTTTGACAAAATATTCTTGCAAAATGCCACAGTGCAAATTCTCAAACATATTCAGTTGTTCATCATGTTACAACACCATACCAAACCAGATCAATCATCTGGAGATGCCTACACAGTTTTTTTTGGGGGGGGGGTCAAACGTGTGTACTTTGGGCCTGTTCTTTTCGTTTAAAGATTGGGAAATGGATGAAGTTCATTGAAGTGGGTTGAAGTGAGTATTTTTTCGTTGAAGTGGGTTGAAGCGAGTTGAAATAGGTTGAAGAGGGTTGAAGTGGGTTGAAATTGGTATATTTTTTAGATGATGGGTAGAAGTTGGTCAAAATAGTGGGTTGAAGTGGATTGAAGTTGGTTAAAGTGGGTTAAAGTTAGTTGAAATTGGTATTTTTTATTGAAGTTCTTGAATGGGCTGAAGTGGCTTGAAATTGGTAAATTGGGATTCACAAACAAAAAGAACAAGGCCTTGCTCATGAAGTGCCAGGAAGTTGTATCCATTACAAGGTTTACACCCTGAACTCAAAAAGTGTTGACTGCCTATTGCTCCACAGGGAAAATAAGCAGTGGGCAGTTCGGTAAACCACCTGTGCTTTAGCCCACCATGATTTAATCATGCAAAAAAGCGACCAAACTCAATCTTCAAACAATAGAATATGCTTGTACTAAAAACATAGACAAGAACCCTTAATCAGCAAAGCATCTGCAATCTATTCAAACCGTAATGTAAGAGAGGTATCAAGTCTCAACATATACAACCAGCTCCCCATCGGCTATCACAGGATGCTGTCACCCACTCACTGAAATGGAAGATGGGAGAAGCAAAGGAAACAAAATATTAAAGGAGCAGAGCATGTGAGGATGTATCATATTTTACTCTTGACAGAACATTAACGCCTCTGTTCTCATCCACACAGCTAATGTACAATGCACTCATCCCCAACAGCTCGGTTCTATACCCAATTACCCATATCCTATAACAAATTTGTTATTTGCTATCAAGATACCTTTACATGTATAAATGTGTCTAAAGGCAACGAGCCACTTAAGGAGAGAAATCTGCTATCCCTCCCAGACTCAGTGTCGAAGTATCCAGGGCTTCATACCAAAATATGAAAAACAACTATAAGGGTTGTAGATTTAGCAGTCCTTGCCCAGCTTCATGCTATGAGCCAGCAGCAACTTGGCTATGGCATTCACAATAGTGTCGCGTCATCAGTTTGATACTTAGAGAGAGCTCACAAAAAAAGGAATTGTACAACTTCTTGACTATATTACCAAAATTCATTCTCAGGTGTTCTCGAGGTCTGTAGGCAGATTCATCCTTCACAACTCCAATAGAAAGTAGAATACCAGCTCTTGCACAAATTTTACAAGGACTAGAAAATGGTCAAGTAGGAAGACATTTCACTGTCATGAAGAATTGCAACACTTAGGCAGTACATAATTCCGCAGATACTAAAGCCTCCATGCCAACAGCACAAGTGGTTTGTTCAGCAAGGAGCAGGGAAAGCAGAGCCACTGGAACACAATGGTTATGGTTTTCCAGTTGAAGGTCTAGAAGACCTATCTTCCTAAGATTCTTAAAATATTGGTTATTTCACACAACTTGCAAGGTATCACATGAAGAGATGAGCAACGGTTTGAAGACTCTCAAAATAGGATCCTAACCCTCAGGATCAGGTGGCTAAGATAAGAGTGAACTCAGCACCCAAGAGAGTGAGATATTCAACCTAGTTAGTTGAGCTTCACAGAGAAACACTTTCGGTTGATGTGAAATATGAACTTACTGATAACAGAATACTTTCTTCTTTATGAATTTTATTAACCCGATTAAGAGATAGAATGCTTTTCTGAAAATTAAGAACACTACTATTTTTTTTTTTTTTTGGATGGGTAAGTTTACACACACACAGCCTAAGGAGAATCAAACCTTGGTCTCTTTTGTGGGAACCAAGTACGCTACCACTAGACTACTCCAAAGAGGCTCCACTTATTCTGTTTTTATTCTTTCCTCACACTATTATGTAATGTTTAGTTCGATGCAATCAACCTTGTAATACAAACAAATCTGTAATTGTGTTTTCATTACTTTGTTTGGTTGGATTATAGTACTGCGATAAAATAACTATCTTGTAATTATAATTACCACAAACGAAGTCATCATGATTGCATTGCAAAGTTGATTGCATTACATTACTATTACATTACTTCCAACCAAACATCAAATTAATGTTTTACTTGCAATAGGAATTAGTTTTGCAAAATTATATTTGCATTGACAACAAGTATACCAAAAGTGCCCCGACTTAATGTGATTTGTTCATTTTAACTTTTATCGTCAAACCTCCACATTTTCATGCTGATATTTTGCATTTAATTGCACCACATCATGTCCGTGTAAATTCAGGTACATTTTGGCAGTGTATTTAAACAAAGAATTATGATTTCTATTAGATTATTATGAAAGTAGTAACTTATTAGGACAGCCGTAGGATACTAGAAGATACTTGTGAACTTATAGTCTTTTCCCTGTCAATATGCTGTTGCAATTGGAACTATGAAAATTCAGAGCACTCAACCATAGATATATAGTCCTCTATCTACTCTCTTAATTTTTCCCCTTCTTCCTCTCTAATCCTTCTCCCTCCTCTCTAGATCCCTTCTCTTCCGCCGTTCTCTATCAGTTCCACACCAGTTTTTAATACCCAAAATCTCACAATTTTCAACATTCCAATAAGCAAAATTACAATGCACACTTATCTTCAAAGATCTTATCGTAACAATATATTACTTTCCTAAATCCTAACCTAAGAAAGTTCTTATATCTGTTAAATAAAAATAACTCCTATTGCAAACAAAACATTAATAGTATAAGGAAAGAGAATAAAAACAAATTAATAGTCTTCTGAAACTTTCTAAGAGTGTTGCCTCATTCCCCCATCCTAGAAATGTTTATCATCAAACATATAGAGAAACAGATGATAAGATGGCAGGTCTGGGCATATCTGACAATGATTGGGCATTTAATAGGTGCTTTCACTGCCAGTCTTCACCAATGCTGTATTTGCATACCATCATAAACAGCACAGTTGTCATACTGCCAAGTCCTCGAAATGATATCGCATGGACCTGTATCACAGGCAGTATATAATAGTATCCACAACCATTCAAAAATACCATCATACGTCGAGGTCTGACTCATTTCAATATAGAATCCACAACCATTCAAAAAAACCCTGCTGGAAATCTGAGATGCATCCCTCAAGCACGTGCAACTTTACAGATTTCTTAGATATAGAATTTACAGTGACCACAGTATCCTCCAAAAAAATGCAAAGCATATTATCAAACTTCTGGGGAATTTGGACCCTCATTTTTGCTGCTGGGGGAAGAACCCGCAAGTCCACGACAATGCAAACAAACTCTCTCATTTTCTAATCCAGCAGTTGAGAATAGTACCCTAATCCTTAGCCTTCTGCTCAAGTGCTCAACTCAGTATCATGTATAGTTTCTTTTGATGACTCTTCAAAAATATTAGTAGATGCCGATTTCTAAATTGTAGAAAGTCTTACACGGACATAATCTTACAGGGTGATCAACATAGGTTGGTTCAAATGGTTTGACACTTAGTCCCTTTAAGCAAGGTCTCATGTTCAACTATTGTGAGTGGATAAAATCTGTGATAGGAGAGTTCTACCCCTTTATTGAGAGAACTCTAACCCCCTTTCTGAGCTGACGATACCAGTAAAATAGGGGCCCAAGGAGGCCCAGAGACCAAAAAAATAACCCTAGAGGTGACCTTTGCCACCGTATCCATACGACACAAGAGTAGGGAATTTCCATACTCAATCTAAATGCTTTTTGGACAAAATTTTAACTACCTAATTCACCCTTGAGCAGATGCTGAACCACCAATATCGCAAATGATCCTTTTGGTCTCCATCTCCTCAAATTGGCAACGGGCAAATAACTTCTAAAATTCGTGACTAAAGTTTTTGACATCTTTGTTTTCTCTTATATAACTGAAAGACTGGAATATAGCTCTCAAGCATAATCAAAAGAAATAAAATTCACAATAGAAGCCTTCACAAGTTGAGCGCGGGTCAAGATGGGACCTTCAACATCGGTTGGGGATAGGCCCAATCCAAAGCAAACCCATGAAATAAGGGAACTGCAAAATTAACCTGATCTGCATCCCTATATAAGTAAAGACATTCTCCATTTGATTCATCCAGTCATGCGGTTCTCCAAAGTCCCCTTCTCCACAAATAGAGGAAAATATGTTTCAAGCCCATAATCTTATCATTTATGAGGAAGATTTAGTCTCAGAGTTAAGAGTGACACCATATATGCTATTACGTTTGCCAAAAGACCCAGCAGCGGCATCAGTCACCAGCTTCTATAGCTCCCACAATCCTTCAAGCAATTCCTTGGTTGTGGTCAAGTCTCTGGTTAGTCGCACCCGGATACTCTCTTAATTCCTTGACTAATTAAGCATAAGCCGCCATCATGGCATCCCCCCCCCCCCCCAACCTTTTTTCTCTTCAAGCCTTAAGAGCCTACTCAAAATTGCAAGTAGACGGTCCAGCGATACAATTGCAGCAGGGATGCAGGAAAACTAGCAACTTGTGCTTGTGGTTCAGATTATCTGGTGATAGCTAGGGGTCAGATCAAGCAGGGAAGTGTTCCACGCTGTTCTGGATCAGTTACCACGAGTGGTGAGATAAGAACCATGAGTCACGACACAGCGGCCATGCAAGCAGTGTGGCAAGACGCAAAGGCTGTGTCGGATACTAACTGATGTCAAACAACATTTCCAAACTCGTTCTCTCAATTTTCATAATTCCCGTCCACAAATTACTGTGCAGTGTGTACAATCACATATTTATCAGCAAAACCTACTGCTCCCAACTGCTTGGAAATAAGCAAAGAATACAATAATATAATAATTATTTTATAATATCTATCCCAATAAAATAATAGTTTCCTGATCTAACAGGACTCCTAATATCTATCTGTAAAGTACAAATAACTCTTTTTGTATGTGAAACATTAATAGGACAAGGAAAGAGAACAGAACTATTTCGAATGAAGTGCTGGATTGTTTTAATGGTCAATTTACAGTTGGAATCATAGATTCAAAATGCAGCCATTCCGTCACGGAGTGGCTGCATTGGCAAGGTTTTGAAGTTCAGCGCGCTGTGTTTTCACCCCCGACCACCGTGATATGCAACATGATTGCCGCAATAGAGCGACTCTGCAGTACTGCAGCCACCACAACTGCATCATGAATTCCCGGTTGGAACGTACATGAAGTTTAGACCAGGCACAAATTGACCCAACCGAAAACCTGACCCGAATCCGCCCGAAAATGTTGGGTTGTCAACACGAATTTCTCAACCCGAACTTGAACGCGCCCGCTCAACCCGAAGATTATACGCTTCTTTTTTGGTTTTCCTTCTAACTTATCATTTTAATAACAATAGTTATTCATATATAGAGTTGTTTACAGATTAAACAATATCACCCTTTCTACAGATTAAACAATATAACTACTGTATCCATCACAAATTAAACAATATCACCCTTTCTTTCCAACTCCATTCTTGTAAAATATCATACGCAACTTTGAAATGGGCCAATTTAAAAATTGGTCATGAAATGGTGTGAAACAATTATCTACCCGTAAGAAAATTAATTTAGAGTAAGACAAATATTGAAAAATCTGTAAGTCATACTGTTATATGTTTAGTTAAATGAATATATCTAATCATATATTAAGCAATATTACTATTTAATAATCTAAATTTTTGATGTTATAATTAAAAGATAATATCTTGTACTTCTCTAATTTTCATTCGTTTTCTTTTTCATTCTAAATGGTCTTGACTCTTGAGCTATGATGCTAGTGGTAGGAAATGAGAGGAAATGAGACGGTAGAATTTGTGTCAAGGTCCACCTATATTAATTAGGTAATGGAAGCTTAGTCAACAAAAATATCAAATTACTAAATGGATTATTAGTAGGCAGAACCGCTGAAACCGTTAGTATGCTCTAGATGGGTTGGGCTATAAATGACCCGACACGTTATTGACCTTATTTTAATACGCACTGAAACACTTAGCCCAAAGGGCACTCAACTCTTCACCCACCTATATACAACGTTCATATGTTTGGACTATTTTTTTAATCTTGGATTGTACGAAATAAAGCAAAATACTTTTCTAAACTTCCTCTAATCCATTTTTGTGGAGTAGTAGGTTGTCTATGATTTTTAAACTTAGGATCAATCAGAACCAGTCTATCTGTAATTTTGCAATTCAGGGGTAAAGCTATTATATCAGACCCTCCCACACCCCACTTGTTGGCGAGATTTTTAGAGTGTTGGATTTGGATTTGAATTTGGACATGTCGTACTGAAAAATTTGAATATCGTTAACATTCTTTTAAAAATTACAATTACGATGTTTTTAATGACGATTTTAAGTGATGCATATGTTGAATTTTTAACTTTAACAAAAGAAAAATAACTTGTGAAAAAGGCACTCTAAACCTGTTGGGTCAACCCGAGACCCACAAAAATGAAATATGTCTGCCCATATTTACCCGACCCAAAATACACCCGACCAGTATTTTACCTAAACCCGAATACACCTGACCCGTAATTAACCCGCATGCTTAAGCTAACTGGTCTAATGGTATTGGTTTCTACTGACAACATTGCAAATGCATTGGAATGATCCGGTATTCACTATTTTGGAGGGGGGTGATAAGAAAAGGTGTAATATATTAATAAAGAGGGGATATACGAGGATGCTAATGTAACATAACATCCCACAAAATTAATTACAGCCCAAGGATAAGTTATTCACAAAATTAATAACATCCAACAAGAAGGAACTAAAAACCTCATCTTCGCAAAAGTAAAGAGTCTTCAGCCACTTATCCTTTAACCGCTCTAAGGAGGTTTCCATCCCGTCAAAAAATCTCTTATTTCTCTCCATCCACAATAACCAAAAGATAGAATGAGGAATGGCTCGAAAAACTTTAAACTTGGCCCTTCTCCTAAAAAAATTTCCCACATCGATAAATTATGACTCACAAAACTAAGCATCACCCAATGTAGGCCGATGCAGCTACAGGCTAAATCGCACAGGCATCTAGCAATAAATGGCCTGTAGTTTCTAGAACATTTTTGCACATAGAGCGTCTGTTGACCAAGATCTTACCCCTCTTTTGTAAATTATCTAAGGTTAAGATCTTGCCTTGACAAGTTTCCCATACAAAAAAGGACACTTTTAAAGGAGCCCGAGACTTCCAGATAATATTACATGAGAAGCCACAATCTGATAATGATGAGGATGAATTGCCAAGAGAGGACAAAAGGTGAAGGAAATAAGACTTAAAAGTGATTTTTTTCCCGGTTGTGGTAAGCCTCCACCAGACCATATCAAGAGAGGAGGCCTTTGGAGAAGTCGTATCCAGCATGGCGAAAAGATGATAACACTATCATCCTCCGAAAAGGTTGGACGAACAAAAACAGTAGACCAAACAACCAACGAAGGAGAGTGCTCCAAATAATCAGATACATGCGCACCCCTATCAGCTACAAGAACAAAGAGAGAAGGAAAATGGTCGCTCAAGCAAACACCATCACGCCATCTACTATGCCGAAAGAAGATGGAGGACCCACTGCCCACCTGAAAAACGATGTGAGAGAATAAACGATCCCAACCTCTGGTAATAAACTTCCAAAGACCTACTCCGTAAGAGCCATTATACTGGCTTGGTATCCAATCAAGACCCTCAGCCCTGTATTTAGCCTTAATCATAGCTCTCCAAAGCTTGTCTTCCTCGATCATAAACCTCCACAACCACTTACCCAAAAGAGCCTCATTGAATGTATCAAGTCTCTAATGCCTAAGCCACCTTAGGAAGAGGTTGCTTAACAATGGTCCATTTCACCAAGTGATACTTAAAATCATCCCTAAAAGAACCCCACAAGAGCCTCCTCTAAATAGCTTCCAGTTTGTTAGCCACAAAAGAGGGATGGCGAAAAGGGAAAGAAAGTAAGCTGGGTTACTAGAAAGGACGCTCTTAATAAGCGTCAGCCTTCCCCCTTTAGAAAGTTACTCGGTTTTCCAACCAAAAAGTCTTTTTTCAAACCTCTCAGCAACTGATTCCCATATGGACTTCTCCTTGTACTTGGCACCTTGGGGAAGCCCCAAGTACGATTAAGGAAAGGTATCCAACTGGCAACCCAAAATGCCTGCAATAGCATGAGTGATCCAGTATTCACAATTTTAACATGGATGATCTCATGCACAAGTGTCTGCCAAGAAGAACCAAATCTTTTTGATGGCAGAAACATTCTTAGTCATCTTATCCACACACAAACAACTGCTGCCAATTTCAGGCGCAGAACTTCTAAATTTGACAAGAAATTTCAAATTCTCCCCCCCCCCCCAAACACATGCAGAGAGAGAGAGAGAGAGAGAGAGAGAGAACAAGAAGAGAGGTAACCAACTGTAAAGCATGCAGAAAGTTTAACATAATTTACCTACCAATCACTGAAGCGCAATGCATATCCGAATACGGTTCCTCCCCAGTGAGCAATTCCCACATTACAATCCCAAATGAGTAAACATCAATCTACAGCACAGATGCATAGAAATTAAATTCAAAAGAGAACCCCAAGGAGGACTCAAGCAGCATGCAAAGGGACATGGTATGTTTCAAATTTCAGTTGAATTCAAACCCTAACCTTCTCTGTCACCATGTGAGTCTCTCCACTAAGCAGCTCAGGGGCCATCCAGGGTAAAGTTCCACGAACACCTCCAGACACCAAAGTGTGTTGCTTTACCTTTGACAAGCCTAGATCACCAATCTAGGACATGAAACAGAAAGGCCATATTATTCCGGTCCTTCATAAAATGACAAAGAAGGAACAAAGATGACGATGATTGATGACAAAAGGACAGCCAGGTGCACAAGCATCCCGCGTTCAGGCAGGGTTCGGGGAAGACAAAGACAATTATAATAATAGCAATATCAGCATGCAAACAAAA
>JACYFF010028671.1:0-14962 GCA_017589665.1 Selenicereus undatus
ATTACTATAAATTGTAATTGAAGTGCATACCTTATTCTTTGCATATATTTAATTGCCATTAGCACATATACTCTTTTTGCCATTTGCAATTAATTAATTATGCAATATCACACACAATGAAATAATATGTATTGCATATATATGTATGATCAAACATGTATCAAGACTCGAGTGATCTGATCACGAAAGTAATAAATAAAGATACACTATGTATATATACCATGTGAGACACATGCGTATAAGTGATTTTTAAACATATGTCAATCTCACATAAAAGTCAATAGATTGTCTTCCCCCTAATACATGTTTTAAATTGTAATCAATATAAAGTTACTAGTATCAATAACATATTATTTAATGACAATCTTAAAATTCAAGACCATAACTTGAGAAATAATATACCACTAACTAAAAATTAATCATGAAAATAAGATTTTATGATTAAAGTTGTAAATATTATACTATACCATATAAAACACCATACACAATTTTTGATTTATAAAAACAATAATATGTACAGGAAGTTAATCCAGCAATATCTTCCCTTACCAGAATTAAACTTAGCATATCACAACATCATAAAATATGACAAGTGATGGAGCTAGTATCATATCGAAGCATATTGATTGATGCAATCAAGAGCTTACATAGCATAAAATCAATGTCAATGGCAAATATCTATCATGCATTGCTAGAAGCATATGACAAAACGAATGGTCAACTATGCCTATAATGAATGTCATGCTATATATATTTAATTAAAAAGCATAATAAGTTTACGCAAATAACATGCAACTATCAATTTTTTTTTTAGGCACATAAGTCCATTGAATATGTTACCACATACTTCCCCTATATGAAAATAAAACAGGTTGACATATCAAGACTAGTTAGCACAAAAGATTTTAGAAAAATGTATTACCTTGAGCTTAAAGATTCTAGCTTGAGTGTCCAATTTTTTTTTATGTACATATTTTATTTATTGTTTGGATGTCAATTATTCCTATAAGACAAACTTAGGCCTTTCTCAAAGCACTTTGAAAACTTTGGATCCATATGAGTCATTGCCTACCATGCATATTAGGTGGTCTTGTACCTTTTGCTACCCAAATTTGCATGACCTTGTGACCATTTATTTTAATTGGACAACAAGTAGAAATATGACCTAATTTACAACAATAATTGCAAGTAATAGAATTACTACTTTCGTGATTAGTCGATTTAACAAAGAAATTTTTATAACACTTCTTTTTATTGAAAGGATTGAAACCAATCCCTTCTTTTTTAAATGATGTTTTTTGTGAGCCAAGAATTTTATTTAAATTTTCTTCTCCTTTAGAAAATTTTATAACAGTTTTTTTAAGGTCGGCACACTTGGATTATAAGTCATTTTTCTCTTTTTGAAGAAGGACATATTTTCCTTGAGCTATATTTAAATCATTTGACAACAAGTCATTTGATTTTTGCATTTCAATACTTTCTTGAGACAAATCAAGGATCGTTTTCTTTAAACCTTTAATGTTAGAACTATATCCATGCAGGTGTTTGAGAAAATAGAGTAATAATTTTATTACCTTATGTTTTGAGCACTTGTTTAAACCACCATATACCTCATTTGGAACTTCGTACTCTTCTTCTTCCGCTTCTTTACTTATGTTGCCATCATCATCATCATCATCACTTGAATCTGGATACTTAACTTGATCACTTGCCATTAAGAAAGGATTATTGATTTCTTTTTTTTCATTGCAATTGTCAAGCATGTTCTCCATTTTTGACAAAATGAGATTTTCCTCATTATTATCTTTGTATCGAAGCAAAAGTTTTTTCCATAATTCATTGGCTGTCTCACAACAACAAACATCGTTAAAAATATCATTATGTAAAGAACATTGCAAAATATATAGAGCCATTGCATTTTTCTTAACTCTTTCTTTCTCATCTTGATTCAACTTTTCTCTTGGCTTGATAAAGGTGGAACCATCATTTTTTATCCACGTGGGGATAAAAGAACCATCTGTAATAATGTCCCAAAGATCAAATTCAATCGATTCGACATAAGACTTTATCCTACAGTTCCAAAGAGAAAAGTAAGTACCATTAAAAATCAGAGGAAAATTAATAAAGGGACTTGATAGACTAGCCATAGGATCTAGCTATAGACGGTTAAGTCTCAAAATTATAGCACCTACTATTATACTGATTGAAGACTTAGATCACCCTTGAGGGGGGTGAATACGGTGATTACAAAAACTTAAAAGCAAAATCAAATGTAAATGCGAAAATTAAATAGAGATGATACGCAACGGTATTTTAACGAGGTTGGACCTCAATCAGGCTTAGGTCCCCGCCTAGAGTTTTTCAACTCTAGGATTCAACACTCTACTTCTCTTATTGAGATGAACTCTCACAATCTCTCAGAGGTACCTCACTCTAGAGATCCCAAGTGCTTAAATCAACCTCTTGATTTAAGCATGGGGGAGTTGTGACCTCACACCAACTCCTAAGTTCTCTCCTTAATAAAGAATTCCTCAATACACTCACAACTTTTGATCACACTATAATGCTCAGAGTAAATTCACAAGTGTATAGCTCAATGTTCTTGCAACTTGATTCAATGCTTGCTCTTCCTCATTTGACCTCTATTTATAAGCTGAAGTGGACGTGCACCAAGAAAGGAAATTCTGCCCAGCGTATGCTGAAACTGTATTTCAGGCCCTTGATTTCTGGTCGACAGCATTCGTTTTGATTCTCTTGCTATCCTTGCCACGATTTGGATAGATATTAAGCTGTACAATATCTTTGCCAAAGTATTGCAGAAATTTGCTCAAGTATCAAAAGATAATGTTGCTAAATTTAATCTCAAATCATAGCATGTAATGTCTTTATGGCGATTATCATTGGTGAGGATAAAATCTTGGCAAAATTCTTAATTTACTTCCTCAAAATTTGAATTTCAAATTTTAAGGACAACTTAGTGATTTTCCTTGATTAATCAAATCAGCGAAAATCACATTGATTTGTTTCCTTATGCATACTGTTAAGCCATTAATCATGCATCGTTTTATTAATTATTTTGATTATATTTTACACATTATTGCATCTAATTTACTTTATTTTATATATTTTTTAGGAATAACATTAAGTAAATAAAGAGGAGAAGAAATGATGTTGAAGTACGAGTTTTACACGCTAGGCTATCAAGACGGGCCAAGAATAATAATTAATGGAAAATATTATTCCATAAATATTTATTTGGGCTAGGGTTTCAAGAATTGAAGAAGAGCTAGAAGTCTTGAGGGAAAAGAAATCTAAGGAAGAGAGGAAGGAAACCCTAAATTACTAACCCTAGTCTCACCTCACCATGCATCATGAAAAGCCCATCTCCTCCCTCACCATAAAAAGACGCCCCACCAACATCCCTCTTATCATCCTCATGCTCACAACCTCACGGCTCCCCCTCCACCTCCACCTCTAGCCGATCATCATGCCCATCTTCTTCATCACGCCTCCATAGCCAAGCCTTCGTCATCTCCTTACATCATCTCCACGCAGCCAACCCCTTGAATCATCACCATCTTCCTTCAACCTCCTCCTCATCTCCCTTCCTTTGAGATAATCAGCCATGTACCACGTAGCCATAGCATCACATCTTGATCATCACCATCAACATCACCAACTTGATCACCCCCGTCACAACCATAACCCACGGCTCTCCTTGCTCATGACCTTCACGCTCCATCGTCATCATCATCTCTAACTAATATAGTTTTATTTATTTTTTTTTACTTTATTTTATTATATTTCTTTGATTAGATTATCGATAAACATGGAAGCTTTGGTTAATTATTGTGATGATATTTTTAATATGAGTGGCTAATCTTTTTTTATGCTTAGTATAATCTTCTTGAAGACATGCTAAATTAATTATTTTGAAACAAGTTTTATGCTTTAATGCCTAATTGATTTATATTCATAATTCTTTAGCGATTAGCGTTTATCACTTATGAAATTTGTGTTAAATTGATTAGAATGCATGCTAGTTGATTAAATACAATTTCAATTCATAGTTTAGAAGACTATAATACGTAAAAGTTATAGTCTTTTAGGCTTATGTATCACCCTAATTAATCATAGATGGCTCAAACCCATCTCTTTTAATTAGGATAATCGCTTTAGATGTTTGTTAAATCGATTTGCTGGTAAATTGGTTACAAAGTGTTAAATGATGTTTTTCTAATTCTTAATACTCTAGTTTGGTTAAATTTTTGCGCAGGTGTAAATATTATCAAATTAGTAGGGTTTATATTAGGGCTGGACCTAAGTAAACTAGAATCTAAGAAAAAACGGGGAAGAACCGCTGGTGGGTATCTTCTACAGTTTAACTCATGAATGAAATTAACTTGTGTGTTGATGACAAATATTAATTTGCATGGTGGATTGAGATTATACTAAGTATTCTTCATAAATTTGACAACGTTGATAATTATTTGTTGCTCATAGTTAATTTGGTTTGTTTGGTAATTTTTGTTTCATTTTATTGGTTACCATATAATTTCAATCGACTCCCCCCCAAAAGTGTAGTCCTTTAGGAGTGTCTGGGTAATTTTAGATAGCTTAGATTTTGATTTTTAGAGTGGTTATAATTTTAGATTTATTTATATTCAGTTTTAGTATTTAATTACCGGTTTGCTAGAAATTAGACTAAAAATAGTTATTTTTATTGTTTTTTTATTTTTATCAGGTCCTAAGGTTTATATAGTGCCGTAGTCTGCCCATATTTAATTTAGCAGTTTTTAGAAGTTATTTGATAATTTTTCAGAATTATTTTGAGAAATTGATATGTGCAGGTTTGTAGGTTATTAATTCTGAAAGTTTCAATTTTAATAATTCATTCATGATTATTAGGTATTGTTAAGTCCATAAAGTTGTGTCCTAGAATTAGGGTAATTTTCTTAATTATTTTTCTATTTATATTAATGTAGATTATTTTATTTCTAATTTCAGATTTATTATTCTGCTTGATATTCTATGCTAGTTTTCTGATCTGATTTTTCTGAAGTTAATTGGATACAATTTATAATTTATAAGATTATAGACCAGAAGAATAATATTTTAGATTACTGTTTGAAAATTTTAATATTTATTTTCTGACTATTATTTGCTGTTATTGATTTTTAATTAGAATTTCAGTACTATTCTGTTTTTATTTTTTCTAAATTATTTAGGGAATCTTTTTTACTGTTTTATTTCCAGAATACAATTTAGAATATTTAGGAGCATCATTGGGCATTTTTCTAGATTCTTATTCATTATATTTTAATTATTTTAGAATTACTAAGATTAGACTTGATAAATTGGATTAGTAAAATCATTTAAGATTAAGCTAGCCTTTTACAACAATCTTTCCTCGTGGATCGATCCCTACTTTCCTATACTATAAAAAGTGTTTAATAACCGAAGTAGTGGTTAAGTTTGTAAGCTCCACGACAAGCTTTACAAATTTTGGCGCCGTTGTCGGAGAAAGAAAATTAAATTGCTAGTTTATTTCTATTTAAATTTACTCCTTTCATTGATTTGTTTTAACTTTAGTTTCTATTTTGTTTGTAGGACTTCTGGTAGTGCATGAAATTAAGGAGTGGTAAGAACATTGGGGAGGATAGGGATCAATTATTGAAAGCTAAAATCAAAGAGAGTCAGCCTGACCCAGTAAATTTTAGGATTAAAGAGGTAAGCATGTCTACTCTTCGAGAACTTACTGACCCTAACTTAGAAACCCAACCAATGTCCATTACTTATGCTGTTTTCAATAAACCTTTGAAATTAAACTCAGGATTTATTAATTTATTACCTAAGTTTTATGGATTGGCTGGAGAGGACCCCTATAGACACATTAGTGAATTCCTTATTACCTGTTCTTCTATGGTGCCTGAAGGAATTCCTGAGGACCAAATTAGACTAAGGGCCTTTCCTTTTTCTTAGCTTGGTAATGCTAAGGACTAGTTATATTATATGCCTACTGGATCTTTTTCTACATGGACTGCATTGCATAAATCGTTTCTAGAAAAGTTTTTTCCTGCATCCCGTATTGGATCTATTAGGAAAGAAGTATGTGGAATCAAACAAATGAATGGGGAAAATTTTTCTGAATATTGGGAAAGATTTAAAAAATTATGTGCTAGTTGTCCCCAACATCAAATAACTGAACAGTTGTTGATTCAATATTTTTATGAGGGTTTACTTCCTATGGACCGTAATATGGTTGATGCTGCAAGTCGATTGGCTCTGGTTAATAAAACCCCAGCTGATACTAGAAATCTATTTAATTTAATGGCCCAAAACACTCAACAGTTTGGTGCTAGGGATTCACAAGTTAACAGGGTAAATGAGATAGGTTTTAGTTCATCTCTAGAGAATCAGTTATCTCACATTACTGTTATGTTAAATAAGATTGTTACTGGGGGTATTCAAAAAGCAGTAATATGTGGCATTTGTTGTTTAGAGGGGCATCCTACTGATGCATGTCCTACTCTACAAGAAGGTAATGTTAATGCTCTCTACTCTAACTAAAATCAAAGGAGGTATGATCCTTATTCGAATACTTATAATGAAGGATGGAGAGACCACCCTAACCTTAGGTAAGGCCCTAAGCCTAACCCACCTGGTTTTGACCAACCCTCTCGTCAACCTTCTAGTCAAGATAGGACCAATTTCCTCCTAGAACAAGTCCTTAAGAAAATGGATGATAGGTTCTAGAGTATGGAAACCACCCTTAAGCAAGTTCAAGAGAGACAAACAGCAACTGATACCATAGTTAGCAACTTGCAAGCCCAATTTCAAAATAGGTTACCATCTCAACCTTACCCTAACCCCAAGGAAAATGTTAGTGCTATGACACTTAGAAGCGGGAAAGAGTTAAAGGAACCCACGAAGAAGAGAGAAGTGGAACCTGAGTTAGAAGTGAAAGGGGCAGAACCAGAATTAAATACAGAGCCTAATCAAAATACTAAGGAATTAGGAGAAAAGAAAAGAGCATCTTACAAGCCAATCCCACCTTTCCCTAGTAGATTTAGCAGCCATGCGTCTAAGGTAAATGAGGCTAACCAAGAGATTTTAGAGACTTTTAGGAAGGTAGAAATTAATATACCTCTCCTTGATGCCATTAAACAGGTGCCTCGTTTTGCTAAGTTATTAAAAGAATTATGCACTACCAAAAGAAAGTTAGTCGGTAATGAGAAGATAAGTGTGGGGGAAAATGTGTCTGCTGTTTTTCAAAGAAAACTTCCCCCTAAGTGTAAAGACCCTGGTGTGTTTTCTGTTCTTTGCAAAATGGGAAACCTTTGCTTTGATAAAGCTATGCTTGATTTAGGTGCCTCTATTAATGTTATACCTAGATCTATTTATGACAAACTGAACCTAGGAAAATTAAAGAAAACAGGCATATTGATTCAATTAACTAATAGGAGCAACACTTATCCTGATGGAGTGATAGAGGATGTTTTAGTTCAAGTGAATGAACTAGTGTTTCCTGGGGACTTTTATGTAATAAACATGGGTGAAGCATGTTATGATATTCCCATTTTGCTTGGCAGGCCCTTTTTGAAAACTACTAGAACTAAAATTGACGTGCATGAAGGGGCATTAACCATGGAATTTGATGGTGAGGTTATTAAGTTCAATATTTTTGATACCATGAGATTTCCTTCTGATGTTAACTACCTATATGCACTTGATGCTTTTGATGAGTTATCTCAAGATGTCTATGACTTATCCCATGAGGATGAGTTGTTTACTGTGCTTACTAAGAGTCTTGATCATATTGAGTCTCAGGAAATGCCATATCAAGTTAATGATAACTTAGATGATATGATAAGGTCCTTGTTTCACTTGCAAGAGCATAATGGACCCAACAAACTTGAACTGCCTGAAAAGCATGCTAAGTTACTTCCCTCGAGCATCTCACCCCTTAAATTAGAATTGAAACCTTTACCTGAAAATCTGAAATATACTTATTTAGGGGACAATGAGACTTTGCTTGTAATTATCTCTAGTGCACTCACCTTGGATCAGGAAGAAAAACTTATTAAAGTGCTTAGTGAACATAGCGAGGCTATAGGGTGGACTTTAGCAGACCTCAAAGGCCTTAGTCCTACTTTATGCTCACATACTATTACCTTAGAAAAAGATGCTAAGCCTAAGGGGGACCCTCAGGGGAGACTTAATCCACCTATGATGGAGGTAGTCCAAAAAGAGATTCTTAAGTGGTTAGATGCTGGGGTGATCTACCCCATTGCTGACTCTGAGTGGGTTAGTCCTATTCATGTGGTTCCTAAAAAGGGGGGACAACAGTAGTGCAAACACAATGAAGGAGAGTTGATACCTACTAGAGTCCAGAGTGGTTGGAGTGTGTGTATTGACTATAGAAAGCTTAACAAGGGCACTAAGAAGGACCATTTTCTATTGCCTTTCATGGACCAAATGTTAGAGAGATTAGCTGGGAGGTCAGATTATTGCTTTTTGGATGGCTATTCAGGTTGTATTCAGGTCCCTATAGCTCTTGCAGAGCAGGAGAAGACTACCTTTACTTGTCCTTTTGGCACTTACGCTTTTAGACGTATGCCTTTTGGTTTATGTAATGCACCTGCTACTTTTCAAAGATGTATGATGAGTATCTTTTCTGATTTTATCACCAAGATTATGGAGGTTTTTATGGATGATTTTAGTATACATGGTGATTCATTTGATGAGTGCTTGCATCATCTTACTCTTGCGCTTAGATGTTGCATTGAAACCAATTTGGTCTTGAATTTTGAAAAGTGTCATTTCATGGTAGAATATGGGGTAGTATTGGGACATGTAGTGTCATCGGGGGGATTAGAGGTAGATAGAGCTAAAGTTGACATCATCCAGTCTCTACCCTATCTAAAGTGTGTCAAAGATGTGAGATCATTCTTAGGACATGTAGGGTTCTATAGGAGGTTCATCAAAGATTTTTCTAATATTACTTCTCCTTTATGTGCCTTGCTTGCAAAAGATGTCCCTTTTGATTTTAATGATGATTGTATGAGGGCTTTTGATCAGTTGAAGTTAACATTGACTTCTCCTCCTATTGTGCAACCCCCAAACTAGGCCTTACCTTTTGAGTTAATGTGTGATGCTAGTGATAAGGCAGTGGGGGCAGTTCTAGTTTAAAGAGTTAGGAAGGTACCTCATGTAATATATTATGCTTCTAGAATTCTTGACCCTGCATAGTGTAACTACAACACTATAGAAAAGAAGATGTATGCTGTTGTTTTTACACTTGAAAAGTTCCGTCCTTATTTGTTAGGTGTTAAAGTTACCGTTTATTCTGATCATTTTGCTCTCAAACACTTATTGGAAAAGAAAGATTCTAAGCTCAGGTTAATTAGATGGATGTTATTGTTGCAAGAATTTCAACTAGAAATTAGAGATAAGCATGGAGCTAAGAATTTAGTTGCTGACCATCTGAGTAGATTAGAAACAGGGGAGAGTGGTAGCCCTTTATTTGATTGTTTTTCTGATGAGACTCTGTATGCTATGACTAGTAGATTGCCCTAGTATGCTGATATTGTAAACTATATGGTCACCAAAACTTTTCCCATCGAGTTGACTAGAGCTAAAAAAGAGAAAATAAGAACTCAATCCAAATATTATGTTTGGGATGAGCCATATTTATGGAAGTTTTGTGGTGACCAGATTATAAGGCGATGTGTAGATGATAGTGAAATTCATTCTATTCTAACCTTCTGTCATTCTTCAGAAAGTGGGGGACACTTTGGACCTAAAAGAACATCACATAAAGTGCTTGAGTGTGGTTTTTATTGGCCCACTATTTCTAGTTTTGCTTATGAATTCTGTAAAAAATGTGAAGTGTGCCAAAAGACTGGAAACTTATCAAGGAGGAATCAAATGCCTTTATATAATATGTATGTTTGTGAAATTTTTGATATATGGGGCATTGATTTCATGAGACCCTTTCCCCCTTGTTTTGGATATACCTATATTCTTGTGATTGTTGATTATGTATCCAAATGGGTAGAAGCTGTGGCCACTAGGATTGATGATGCTAAGACTGTGGTGAAACATGTTAAATCTCTAATTTTACATCTATATGGAGTGCCAAGAGCGATCATCAGTGATAGGGGGACTCATTTTTGTAATAGAATTTTAGGTGCCTTATTAGCTAAATATCATATAACTCATAAGGTATCTACTAGTTATCATCCCAAACTAATGGCCAAGCTGAAATTTCTAATAAAGAGATTAAGGGCATCCTTGAAAAGGTAGTTAAGCCGGATAATAACGATTGGAGTCTTAGGTTAGATGAGGCTCTTTGGGCTTATAGCACTGCATATAAGACTCCAATTGGTATGTCACCCTACAGATTAGTCTTTGGAAAGCCGTGTCACCTCCCTGTAGAAATATAGCATAAATCATATTGGGCTGTGAAGCAATGCAATCTTGATTATCAGTTAGCAGGGGAAAGAGCGTAAATTGCAATTGCAGGAACTAGAAGAGATATGCTTAGAAGAATATGACAATTCAGTCATCTACAAGGGTAGGGCCAAAGCATTTCGCGATGCCAAACTTATTAGGAAAGAATTTCAGGTAGGTGAGAAAGTGCTATTATTAAATTCTAAACTAAGACTTTTTCCTGGTAAGTTAAACTCTAGGTAGCTAGGACCTTTTATGGTAGTAAAGACTTATCCCCATGGTGCTGTAGAGATTAAATCTTTTGCTACTAACAAGATTTTCAAAGTGAATGGTCACAAGCTAAAACATTTCTATGAAGGAGACCAGGTATGTTTAATAGAAGAGATCCGACTTGAGGATCCATGAGCTTCATGAAGTCGAGCCAACGACTGTAAACAAAGGCGCCGGTTGGGAGGCAACCCAACGTCTTTAAGGAAGTACCCATTTAATTTTGCTTTTATTTTCATTATTTCTTTCTTTTTGCATGCATTAGGGACGATGCATGAATTAAGTGTGTGTGTAGGGGGGTGCATCCTGCATTTAATTTTTTCAATATTTATTCTTGAAAAAAAAAAGTAGAAAATCGAAAAAAAAACAAAAAGTTCTTTTCTTATAAAAAATGCATGATATGAGTTTATGCTAGGCTTGCTTGTTTAGAATTTTTTTTTATTAGCTATTTTGTAGTTTATTCTTCTATAAGTGAAGACTTCTACACATGATAGTTATTCTTTAGAGAAGTTTGAGTTGATCCTCATACATCTTTTTAATGAGTAACTCTCTTGATTATCCATCTTATTTAGTCATGTAATATATCCGATTCAGAGGCAATAAAATGACCTGGCCCATCTCCTAGACTATTGAATTAGTTGAATAATTCATTAAAATTGTGACTTTACTTGTCTATTTTTCATAGAGTCAAAGTTGGGAATGACAAATACCCCTTTGAGGTATGTGCTACTGGGTGCTACCCTTTGCGGTAATACTGTCACTGGAAAGCTTGCTTCCCATACTAGTAAGCCAATAAAATAAAGAAAAAATAAGATGAGAATGAATTATTTGCTCCAGCACCTCTATTCGAGTGAGTGTTCGACAAGGAGTGTTCAATTTCTAAGACCCTATATGGGCTTGAATATGTGCGCAAGTGGAGTTTGATGAGAGAAGAAGGGAAAAATAAATACAAGGCAAGTTTAGGATCAACTTAATGAAGTTATTCTACCTAGTTCAATTGTCTCTATAGCCAGACCATACCTAATTTTTTTTTTATCTTAAATTCTTTTTCAACCTCTTGATTGGTGTATGCATAATAAAAAAGAGATGGATAAGTATTGATCTTGTTACTTCATTATGGAAACGTTGTGAGGTTGATAAATAAACTCTCTAACGATAGTTGGATGTCTAGTAGTTATTCACTTGTATGAGGAAAAACTAATCACTTTTCAATAAAACCATTTTTTTAAGCAAGCTAAGTCTTAGCATGAATATCATATTTATGCATGACTTTATAAGAAGGGCAGAGGGTCAATTTGAGTCTATGATTTCTTTGCACGAGGACCTCCAAAGTCTAAGTGTGGGAGAATTTAGTAAGCCATTAATCATGCATCGTTTTATTAATTATTTTGATTATATTTTACACATTATTGCATCTAATTTACTTTATTTTATATATGATGTCAAAGTACGAGTTTTACACGGTAGGTTATCAAGACGGGCCAAGAATAATAATTAATGGAAAATATTATTCCATAATTATTTATTTGGGCTAGGGTTTCAAGAATTGAAGAAGAGCTAGAAGTCTTGAGGGAGAAGAAATCTAAGGAAGAGAGGAAGGAAACCCTAAATTACTAACCCTAGTCTCACCTCACCATGCATCATGAAAAGCCCATCTCCTCCCTCACCGTACCACCAACATCCCTCTTATCATCCTCATGCTCACAACCTCACGGCTCCCCCTCCACCTCCACCTCCACCTCCAGCCGATCATCACACCCATCTTCTTCATCACGCCTCCATAGCCAAGCCTTTATCATCTCCTCACATCATCTCCACGCAGCCAACCCCTTGAATCATCACCACCTTCCTTCAACCTCCTCCTCATCTCCCTTCCTTTGAGAAAATCCGCCACGTACCACGTAGCCATAACATCACATCTTGATCATCACCATCAACATCAACATCACCGTCACAACCATAACCCACGACTCCTCCTTGCTCACGACCTTCACGGTCCATCATCATCATCATCATCTCTAAGTAATATAGTTTTATTTTATTTTATTTTTTTGTACTTTATTTTATTATATTTCTTTGATTAGATTATCGATAAACATGGAAGCTTTGGTTAATTATTGTGATGATATTTTTAATAGGAGTGGCTAATATTTTGTATGCTTAGTATAATCTTCTTGAAGCCATGCTAAATTAATTATTTTGAAATAAGTTTTATGCTTTAAGGCCTAGTTGATTTATATTCAAGATTCTTTAGCGATTAGCATTTATTGTTTATGAAACTTGTGTTAAATCGATTAGAATGCATGCTAGTTGATTAAATACAATTTCGATTGATAGTTTAGAAGACTATAACATGTAAAAGTTATAGTCTTTTAGGCTTAGGTATCATCCTAATTAATCATGGATGACTCAAACCCATCTCTTTTAATTAGGATAATCGCTTTAGATCTTTGTTCAATCGATTTGCTGGTAAATTGGTTACAAATTATTAAATGATGTTTTTCTAATTCTTAATGCTCTAGTTTGGTTAAATTTTTGCGCTGGTGTAAATATTATCAAATTAGTAGGGTTTATATTAGGGCTGGACTTAAGTAAACTAGAATCTAAGGAAAAACAGGGAAGAACCACTGGTGGATGTCTTCTACAGTTTAACTCATGAATGAAATTAACTTGTGTGTTGATGACAAATATTAATTTGCATGGTGGATTGAGATTATACTAAGTATTCTTCATAAATTTGACAACATTGATAATTATTTGTTGCTCATAGTTAATTTGATTTGTTTGGTAACTTTTGTTTCATTTTATTGGTTACCATATAATTTCAATCGAGCCCCCCAAAAGTGTAGTCTTTTAGGAGTGTATAGGTAATTTTAGATAGCTTAGATTTTGATTTTTAGAGTGGTTATAATTTTAGATTGATTTATATTCAGTTTTAGAATTTAATTGCCGGTTTGCTAGAAATTAGACAAAAATAGTTATTTTTGTTCTTTTTCTATTTTTATCAGGTCCTAAGGTTTATAGAGTGTCCTACTCAGCCCATATTTAATTTCGTAAGTTTTGGAAGTTATTTGATAATGTTTCAGAATTATTTTGAGAAATTTGTATATGCAGGTTTTTAGGTTATTAATTCTGAAAGTTTCGATTTTAATTATTCATTCACTATTATTAGGTACTGTTAAGTCCAGAAGTTGTGTGCTAGAATTAAGGTAATTTTCTTAATTATTTTCATATTTAGATTAATGCAGATTATTTTATTTCTAAATTCATATTTATTATTCGGCTTGATATTCTGTGCTAATTTTCTGATCTGATTTTTCTGAAATTAATTGGATACAATTTATAATTTATAAGATTATAGACCTGAATAATAATATTTTAGGTTACTGTTTGACAATTTTAATATTTATTTTCTGACTATTATTTGTTGTTATTGATTTTTAATTAGAATTTCAGTACTATTCTGTTTTTATTTTTTCTAAATTATTTAGGGAATCTTTTTTACTGTTTTATTTCCAGAATACAATTTAGAATATTTAGGAGCATCATTGGGTATTTTTCTAGATTCTTATTCATTAGATTTTAATTATTTTAGAATTACTAAGATCAGACTTGATAAATTAGATTAGTAAAATCATTTAGGATTAAGCTAGCCGTTTACAACACTCTTTCCTTGTGGATCGATCCCTACTTTTCTATGCTATAAAAAGTGTTTAATAACTGAAGTAGTGGTTAAATTTGTAAGCTCCATGACAAGCTGTACACATACCTACGCTTATCTTGGTGAAAAATAGATAGTTTATTCTTGCCTTCAATTTACCAATTTCTTGCTTTTATATTGATTGTCTTTCAATTAATCAAATCAACCAAGATCACACATATTCTTTCCTTGTGCATACCCACATTCCAATCTTTTGCTTTTATATCCAAGGCTTTAATTAATTTTGTTTTCCATCAAAACCATTTAGCCCCTTAAGGGACTCAACATAAAAAAATAAGCATGTTAGACCGACCATAGATATTATATATAAAGTAGAATAATTATAAAATCAACTAACTTCACAATTTCATATCTACCACTAAGCATGAGTACTCTGGCGACTTTTGAATATCCGCCTTCTATATTAAATTTTAAGGTTGCCTTATTTGGATGTTTAGTTTCCTTATTGGTTCTTACTACTTTTTCTCCCGTCAAAATTCTTTTTGGACCATCTTATAGTGGCTCCTTTTGGGGGGGGGG
>JACYFF010028701.1:0-13843 GCA_017589665.1 Selenicereus undatus
AATTTCAGTTTTAGTTTCTTCTTCGTGTTTTTTCCATTTTAGTTTGCTTTATTTTCGTCCCCCTCGCCTACTGTTGAATTAGTTTGACAAATTGATTTAGTTTAATTCTAGATTAATAAAGTAATTAGGCTGTTAGTTGGTTAAACCATGATTAATTTCAGCTTAGTTTTGGTTAATTTGGTTAGTTTAGGTTTAATTGTTTAGTAATTAGGATTAGATGAGTTTAGTTGAATTAGGTTGATAAATTGACTTAAATAGTTCCACTTAGTTTAGATAAGTAAATTTTATCGTTTAGTTTCAAATGACCATAATTTCAACATCTTCCCTGATGACCGACCCTTAAGTACTACGACTAACAATCGAGTACTTGAGGTTTTTCTTTTCCTTTTGTCTTTAATTATCCGCCCCCCTCAAAAACCACTCAACAATTTTGGCGCCGTTGCCGGGGAAGATGGTGAGATTTGGTCATGTTTTTAGTTGCTTTCGTATTTGTTTAGTTTCGTTGTTATTTTGTTTAGTTGTTATTTGCTTAATGAGTTCTTGTTAGTCATTTCGTAACTTTAAGTTTCGAATCGATTTTCAATTTCTCACTTTGGTATCGTTTTCGTTTTTTAAAAAACCAAAAAAATCCAAAAACATTTGAAAAAGACCAAAAAAAAAAAAACAAAGTGGAGGTTGGACTAGTTGGGATATGCATGACCAGTTGGATTAGGGACCCCGAAAGTGGACAATTAAGAAGGAGTGAATCTGAGCATGACTTAGTGCCTGAAATTGAGCCTCGACTTGACTTGGGAGAAATGGCACAAGAAAGAACGTTGAGCGATATTTTCTATCCTCCTAGAACTGCTTTGCCATCGTGTTTTGTTGTGCCTGTTCTTCCACCTAATGTCACCTTCGAATTGAAACCTCATTACACCCAGATGCTCCCTAAATTCGCAGGTTTAGAGGATGCTTATCTATTTTTAAGGGAATTCGAAGAAGTTTGTTCTATGATGCAGTTTCCTAATGTTCCCATTGATGTTGTACGAATGAAATTATTTCCTTTTGCTTTGCGAGATTCTGCTAAAAGATGGATGTATGGCTTAACTGCTAATTCTGTGACTTCTTGGGATGATTTTGTGAAATTGTTCCTAAGAAAGTATTTTCCTAATGCCAAAACTGTCAAGCTAAGGAATGAAATCAATCAATTTGTGCAACTTGATAGGGAATCATTTTGAAAATATTTGGATAGGATTAAGACCTTATTGGCTCAATGTCCTCACCATGGTCTAGACCAAGCTTATTTATGTCAAATTGTATATGAAGGACTTGACCAACAAAGTAGGACCATGGTAGAGTCCATGTGTCAGGGGGGTTTTCTCTCTAAAAGCCCTGCAGCTGCCTGGAAGTTCCTAGAGGACTTGGCTGAAAAAACCATGCGGTGGAAAACCGCTCGTGATGACAGCCTAAATTCTAGGGTAGTAAGGGGTGGTTTACATACAGTCTCTGATGTGAGTCACTTAGAGTCTAAGATAGCTGCCTTAGAAAACATGTTGAAGGGATTATCTCCCCAGTTGTCCTCACTATCTCAGACTTCTACAGTGTCTTGTTCACATTGTCAAGCTTAGACCATTCACTGAGTGCTTGTCCTTATTTTGCTCATCAATTAACAACTGAACAAGAACAAGCAAGTACGGTTTTACAGAGACTAAAGAATGACCCGTACTCCCCTTATTTTAACCCAGGGTGGAGGAATCACCCAAATATGTCATGGGCTAGTGGACCTAATGCCGTTGTACATAATTCTCAACCAGGGATGTTTCATGGAAACAATTTATAGCCTTCGACTCAGTCTCCACAGTCTTTTCCAAGACCCACTTTCTCCGGTGCGCCTAATGCCCCTAGACCTCCACCACCTGTAGCTCAAATGCAACCTCCTCCTGGTTATACTGAACTTGACAAATTTGAGAGGAAAATTAATAAAGTGGAGAGAATGATTAATGCTAGGAATGCTAACATGGAAAAAATGATGAGAATGATGACTGAACAATTCTCCCAGTTAGCATCATCTTCTAGGGAACCAGGTACTTTTCCGAGTCAACCTGAAGTGAACCCTAAGGGTCATACCCCTTCCCCTTCTAGTGGCATTAATGAGTCGGTGAGAAAAGTGAATGCGGTTATTTCTCTTCGTTCTGGTCGAGAGATTGATAACCAAGTGAGGAACCCTGATGAACCTTGTAGGTATCCTCGTCAATTCTTTCAGAATTCTTCCCCATCATCTGCACAAGAAACTGGTTCTTCCAATGGGCCAGGGGATACTCCTGATAGTGTTCCCAATGCATCTAAGAGTCCTTCCTCTTCACCACCCTCCAAGGAAGAGAAACTTCAAGAAAAAGACTCTTCTGATTCAGCTAGAGATTCACCTTCTAAGAGTCCTTCCTTTCGTCCTTCCTCCTCTCAGAAAATCCAGATGCCTTTACCACCTTTCCCTCATAGATTGAAGAAGAAAGATCAGGGCAATATTGAGAAGATAAGGGAGACCTTCTCTCAAGTCAAGATCAATATTCCCTTACTTGATGCTATTGAGCAGATGCCTCCTTATGCCAGATTTTTAAAGGATTTATGTACTACAAAAAAGGCAACTAGTGTACCTAAGAAGGCATTCCTGACTTCTGGAGCTAACTCCATCCTTTTCTAGATACCAGCAAAGTATAAGGGCCCCGGTTGCCCTACTGTGTCTATAGTCATAGGGGACCAGCTCATTCATAGAGCATTGCTTGATTTAGGGGCTAGTGTGAACTTGATTCCCTTTGCTAAGTATGAAAGGCTAGAATTGGGTGAATTGAAACCTACTAGGATGTTCATTCAGTTGGCTTATAGATCCACTAGAATCCCTCGGGGGATAGTTGAGGATGTATTGATTAGAGTGGGTGACTTCATCTGCCTAGTGGACTTCGTGGTGATTGAAACTGAAAAGGGAATACCTAGTCTTACCAGTCAGATCCCTGTGATTCTAGGGCGTCCATTTTTAGCTACTGCTAATGCCCTTATTAACTGTCGAAATGGTATGATGAGACTGTCTTTTGGCAATATGACTACGAAAGTAAATGTTTTTAACATGCAAAGATAACCGTCAGGATTTGATGATATGGACTCTTCTACCCTTAATTGGATAGAGAACCCTGTGCTTGATGATGATTTGGATGATGCAATTGTTACTGAGTATGAGTCATTTCTGATAAATGATAATCCTGAGTATGATATGTTTGAATTTGATGACTTATGCTCTGATGTTAATTGCTTACTCACTATTATGTCTGAATCTGCTGATGGATCTGTTTTCCTCACTGTTCTTGAATTGAAACCCCTCCCCAATTCTCTTAAGTATGCATTTTTAGGACCCGATGAATCCTTACCTGTTATTGTAGCTTCTGACTTGGATCGGGACCAAAAAAACAAACTCATTTGTTTGCTTAGGGAGAATAAGGAATCGTTGGGATGGACTTTAGGGGATATTAAGGGGATAAGTCCCTCTGTGGTGCAACATAGAATCCATCTAGAAGACTATGTTCAGCCTTACCGAGATCGACAAAGGCGTTTGAATCCTACTCTTCAGGAAGTGGTCAAGAAGGAGGTTTTGAAATGGTTAGATCATGGGATCATTTACCCAATATCTGATAGTGAATGGGTTAGTCCTGTTCAGGTCGTTCCTGAAAAGACTGGCATCACTGTAATTAGGAATGATAAGAATGAACTAATCCCTACTAGAGTTCAATCTGGATGGCGTGTGTGTATAGACTATAGAAAATTGAATGCTGCCACCAGGAAAGACCATTTCCCCCTTCCCTTCTTAGACCAGATGCTAGAAAGGTTAGCTGGACATTCCTTCTATTGCTTCCTGGATGGATATTCTAGTTATACTCATATCTCAATTGCTCCTGAGGATCAGGAGAATACCACTTTCACTTGCCCATTTGGGACATATGATTTCAGAAGAATGCCTTTCGGACTGTGCAATGCCCCTGCTACTTTTCAAAGATGCATGATTTATATTTTCTCATATTTGATTGAGCAATGCATGGAAATTTTTATGGATGATTTCTCTGTGTTTGGATCTTCTTTTGATCATTGCTTATGTAATTTGAGAAAATTTTTAGAAAGGTGTAGGCAGAAAAGTTTGACTTTAAATTGGGAGAAATGTCACTTTATGGTTAAGAAAGGTATAGTCTTAGGTGACATTATTTCCAAAGATGGAATTGAGGTGGACAAAGCTAAGACTGACCTGATCATCAATCTTCCCCCTCCCAAAAGTGTGAAAGAAGTTAGGTCCTTCCTTGGACATGTAGGCTTTTATCGACGATTCATTAAGGATTTCAGTAAAATTGCCAAGCCTTTGTCCAATTTGTTAGCTAAAGATGTGCCATTTAACTTTTCTGAAGCATGTCATGAGGCGTTTTCAGAGCTTAAATAGGCCCTTACTTCTGTTCCTGTCATTCATCCTCCTATTTGGGGGGAATCTTTCGAATTAATGTGTGATGCATCAAATTTTGCTCTTGGGGTTGTACTTGGTCAGCGCATTGATAGAAAACCCCATGTGATTTATTATGCAAGTCATACATTGAATGATGCTCAACTGAATTACACTGTTACTGAAAATGAATTTTTGGCTGTTGTCTTTGGTTTTGAAAAGTTCAGACCATATCTGATTGCTTCCCATGTGATTGTTTACACTGACCACTCTGGCCTTAAGTACCTTCTCTCTAAAAGGGATGCTAAACCTAGACTTGTAAGATGGAGTTTTCTTTTACAAGAATTTGACTGTGAAATCAAGGATAAAAAGGGTTCTGAAAACCTTATAGCTGATCACTTGTCTAGGATTACCTGTGAGAGTGAGTCTGGTGTTTCTGAATGTTTCCCTGATGAGTAACTGTATGCTGTGCATCCTGATCCATGGTATGCTGATATTGTCAACTATTTAGTTACCAATAGGATTCCTGAGGGATGGACCAAACATGACAAGGATAGATTCTTTCACCTGGTAAACTTTTTCGTTTGGGATGACCCTTATCTGTTCAAATACTGTTCTTACCAAGTTTTTAGAAGGTGCATACCCGACCATGAAGTGAGGAATGTACTCTCTTTTTGTCATGACCAAGCTTATGGGGGGCATTTTAGTGGGAAGAAAACAGCTGCCAAGATTCTTCAATCCGGCTTTTATTGGCCAACTTTGTTTAAGGACGCCATTGAATTCTGCAAGAGTTGTCCCAGATGTCAGCAATTAGGCAAGATAACCAGGAAAGACATGATGCCATTAAAACAAAAATTATTGTAGTGGAAGTTTTTGATGTATGGGGTATTGATTTCATAGGACCATTTCCAATATCTTTTGGGAATGAGTACATTTTATTGGCTGTGGATTATGTATCTAAGTGGGTGGAAGCCATTCCCTTTCGGACTAACGACACTAAAGTTGTAGTGAAACTTCTTAGGGAAAATATCTTTGCTCGCTTTGGCATGCCCCAGGCTCTCATTAGTGACCAGGGTACTCATTTTAATAATAGATCTTTTGATGCCTTGCTTAGAAGATATTCGATAGTCCACAGGCTAGCTACCCCTTACCAACCTCAAACAAGTGGCCAAGTTGAAGTTTCCAATCGACAGATAAAACAGATCCTGGAGAAAACTATGGGTAGGCATAGGAAAGATTGGGTCGATAAGTTGATAGATGCTCACTGGGCCTATAGGATAGCTTATAAGACTCCCCTCGGCATGTCCCCTTACAGAGTAGTTTATGGTAAGCCTTGCCATCTACCTGTAGAGTTAGAGCACCGAGCTTGGTGGGCTATTAGGAAGCTCAACTATGATTTGACTGAGGCGCGAGACATGACACGACTGCAATTGAGTGAACTTGATGAAATCAGAGCGGAAGCATATGAGAGTGCTCGATCTTCTACGGAGAGGGCAAAGTTGTTTCATGATCAACATGTTTTGAGAAAAGAATTTGCCCCGGGAATGAAAGTACTTTTGTATGACTCTCAACTTCACTTATTTCCAGGGAAATTAAGGTCCCGCTGGATGGGCCCTTATGTTGTCTCTCATGTTTTTCCTCATGGTGCAGTCCAGATTCAGGATTTGCAGACTGGTGCCCTGTGCAAAGTCAATGGCCAGCGGTTGAAACCATTTCTCAAGCTGCCGACCCAAGAGGATGTGGAGTGTCTGATGCTCCATGACCCGGGCCCTACTCCGTAACTGATTGCGATCTGCGATAGTTTCGGTGTACTCAGCACCCAACCTGGTTTTCCAGAAACTCCTTTTCTTCTCTCTCTTTTCTTCTTTCTTTCAGTTTATTCTTGTATAGTTTACTATTTTCCTTCTGCTTCTTTGATTTTAGTTTTGATTATCATTTTGTTTTGTTTTGTTTTTGGTTTTGTTTTGTTTTTTTTGTTTTTGGTCATGTTTTAGTTGTATATATTTTAGGTTTTACGGTTGTATAGTTTATGTGTTTGCTTTTTAGCGCCTTAATTCTCCCAATGAGGACATTGTGAAGTTTTGGTGTGGGAGTGAGGTGCCATTTTTTATTTAAAATTTTAAAATTTTTTGTTATTTTTGGGGACATTTGTATCTTTTCTGATTAGATTGAATCCCCTGTGCTTTAGTTATTAGCTTGTATAGAAGTAGGATGTGCGTGATAAGTCTTTAACTTCGAATATGATAGTCTAAGCCCTAATTCTAACTTCAGTTGTTCATTACGGGTTGTGTTATCCAGTCCTTGTTATCCTTTCATCATTGTCTTTAGATCTTAGGTTTCCATGAATTATTCTCCCACTAGCTTGAGACATGATTACTTTGGAAAAAAATTGAAAAAATGAAAAAAATTGTATTATGAATAAAGAAAAAAGAATAAAATTTGGAACGACAAGTATCCCTTTGAGGCATGCGCCACTAGGACCCTTTGAGGCACGTGCTACTGGGTGTTACCCTTTGAGGCAATATTGCTACTGGGAAAGCTTGCTTCCAAAGTTAGTATAAGAATAAATGTAGTTATGTCAATCAAGTGGGATTGAGTCTATTATGGTAAATCTGAGTCCTGTGGATGATGATACACTTGCACACAAACACCGGGATGGATTCAAAATCTGGATGTTCAATGGGGTGAAAATTAGTGTTTTGATGTCATTTAGAGGTAGAAGGCTTTGAAGTACATTTTATGTATATACAGGTCAATAATTAAGTCCATGGGTGATTTAGCTGATTAGGATTTGTGCATATGTTTCCCGAGTTTTGTACATATCAGTTTTGAAAAAAACCCAAAAAGATTTTTCTTTTATTTTTTTTGAATAATTTTGTTGGTATTTCACTTTGAAACCCTCACGAGACCTCACTCGTTCACTTGGGAGTCCAAGGGGTTTAAAGGGCTTCTTGCATACGCTAAATGCAACCGTGATTCCTACGACAGTGAGTTAGGATTTTCTTTTCCTTATTTTCATTTTCTTTTAGTTAGCGTAGTTTGTTTTACTTGAGGACGAGCAAAATCTTGGTGTGGGAGTATTTGTTTGAGCCAAAAATGTGTTATTTTTAAGGTACTGTTACACCTGTTTTATGCTCGTTTTAATAATATTTTTTTAGGTTTTTAATTGATTTGATTTTATTTTGCAGATTTTTAATAAATGTGAAAAAATGGCGGAAAATGCAAGAAAAATAGAAGAAGTGTCGGAGGCTGAAGAACCGGGCCAAATTCCAGAAAAAACCGGCCAAAGAAAGAGGGAAGAAAAAAAAAAAAAAAAACAGACCGGTCCAGCTGAACCGGACCGGCCGGTTCGCCTAAACCGGTTCAGCTGAGCCGGTTCCCATTAAAACCCCCCTCACCTTCTTCTCTCTCCTCCTCACTCGATCTCGGTCTCCAGAAACCCCCAGAACCCCATCTTCCCTCGACCCTCCTCCATTCATCTGCCCATCATCGTCATCTCGCTTCTCTCTCTCTCTCTCTGCCTAGTCACCTCCCTCTTACTCTAACCACATCACCCAGCCCACAGTTCCACCGAGACCCCAAAACCACTCTCTACCCGTTCTTCACCAGCCCACGGTTTTCCCAAACCCATCCACCACCACAAACACCAAGCCACATCCCACCCTTCGCTGGCCTCATTTTAACCGTCCAGCACACCACCACCAGATGAAGGGTCGAGATCGAGATGGGCTCCGAGTATTTAAGCTTGAGGACGACGCCATGTTTGGAGGTTAAGGTAGCGTAGGTTATAGTTAGTTTTAGGTTAGTAATTTAGGGTTAGATTAGGATTTTAATTCGGTTTTAGGTTTAGTTTAGTTTAATTTCGCCTGTCAATTTCACATTCGTGTTCTTCGATTTCGATTTCGGATTAGGGTTCGAATTTCACAAGTTAGGGTTTCGAATTTCAGTTGTTTCCAGCATTCAAATTCGTCTAATTAAGCTTTGATTTGGGATTTTTGTTCGTGAATCGCAAAGTTGGTTGCAATTTCATTGAAGTTCATTCGAATCTCCCTTCCCCTGTTTCTGGATTGTGCGATGGTTGAATTCTGGATAGTTGAAGCCTTGTGAGTATTCACTGGCCTTTTCTTCCTGTTTCAATTTCATGTTACCCGTCCCCTGAATCTGTTCTGGTATTGTGCTGCTTTGGTTCGTTTCTGCTTGTCTTGCTTCGTCCCCCTTTCCCATGTTCCTCATAATCGTTTTGTTTAATTCGTCCCCTTCCCTTGATGTTTAGTTCTGTTGATGTTTAGTTCTGTTCTTGTTCTTCGTTTTTCCAGTTCCTCAGTTTGCTCAATTTCAGTTTTAGTTTCTTCTTCGTGTTTTTTCCATTTTAGTTTGCTTTATTTTCGTCCCCCTCGCCTACTGTTGAATTAGTTTGACAAATTGATTTAGTTTAATTCTAGATTAATAAAGTAATTAGGCTGTTAGTTGGTTAAACCATGATTAATTTCAGCTTAGTTTTGGTTAATTTGGTTAGTTTAGGTTTAATTGTTTAGTAATTAGGATTAGATGAGTTTAGTTGAATTAGGTTGATAAATTGACTTAAATAGTTCCACTTAGTTTAGATAAGTAAATTTTATCGTTTAGTTTCAAATGACCATAATTTCAACATCTTCCCTGATGACCGACCCTTAAGTACTACGACTAACAATCGAGTACTTGAGGTTTTTCTTTTCCTTTTGTCTTTAATTATCCGCCCCCCTCAAAAACCACTCAACAATTTTGGCGCCGTTGCCGGGGAAGATGGTGAGATTTGGTCATGTTTTTAGTTGCTTTCGTATTTGTTTAGTTTCGTTGTTATTTTGTTTAGTTGTTATTTGCTTAATGAGTTCTTGTTAGTCATTTCGTAACTTTAAGTTTCGAATCGATTTTCAATTTCTCACTTTGGTATCGTTTTCGTTTTTTAAAAAACCAAAAAAATCCAAAAACATTTGAAAAAGACCAAAAAAAAAAAAACAAAGTGGAGGTTGGACTAGTTGGGATATGCATGACCAGTTGGATTAGGGACCCCGAAAGTGGACAATTAAGAAGGAGTGAATCTGAGCATGACTTAGTGCCTGAAATTGAGCCTCGACTTGACTTGGGAGAAATGGCACAAGAAAGAACGTTGAGCGATATTTTCTATCCTCCTAGAACTGCTTTGCCATCGTGTTTTGTTGTGCCTGTTCTTCCACCTAATGTCACCTTCGAATTGAAACCTCATTACACCCAGATGCTCCCTAAATTCGCAGGTTTAGAGGATGCTTATCTATTTTTAAGGGAATTCGAAGAAGTTTGTTCTATGATGCAGTTTCCTAATGTTCCCATTGATGTTGTACGAATGAAATTATTTCCTTTTGCTTTGCGAGATTCTGCTAAAAGATGGATGTATGGCTTAACTGCTAATTCTGTGACTTCTTGGGATGATTTTGTGAAATTGTTCCTAAGAAAGTATTTTCCTAATGCCAAAACTGTCAAGCTAAGGAATGAAATCAATCAATTTGTGCAACTTGATAGGGAATCATTTTGAAAATATTTGGATAGGATTAAGACCTTATTGGCTCAATGTCCTCACCATGGTCTAGACCAAGCTTATTTATGTCAAATTGTATATGAAGGACTTGACCAACAAAGTAGGACCATGGTAGAGTCCATGTGTCAGGGGGGTTTTCTCTCTAAAAGCCCTGCAGCTGCCTGGAAGTTCCTAGAGGACTTGGCTGAAAAAACCATGCGGTGGAAAACCGCTCGTGATGACAGCCTAAATTCTAGGGTAGTAAGGGGTGGTTTACATACAGTCTCTGATGTGAGTCACTTAGAGTCTAAGATAGCTGCCTTAGAAAACATGTTGAAGGGATTATCTCCCCAGTTGTCCTCACTATCTCAGACTTCTACAGTGTCTTGTTCACATTGTCAAGCTTAGACCATTCACTGAGTGCTTGTCCTTATTTTGCTCATCAATTAACAACTGAACAAGAACAAGCAAGTACGGTTTTACAGAGACTAAAGAATGACCCGTACTCCCCTTATTTTAACCCAGGGTGGAGGAATCACCCAAATATGTCATGGGCTAGTGGACCTAATGCCGTTGTACATAATTCTCAACCAGGGATGTTTCATGGAAACAATTTATAGCCTTCGACTCAGTCTCCACAGTCTTTTCCAAGACCCACTTTCTCCGGTGCGCCTAATGCCCCTAGACCTCCACCACCTGTAGCTCAAATGCAACCTCCTCCTGGTTATACTGAACTTGACAAATTTGAGAGGAAAATTAATAAAGTGGAGAGAATGATTAATGCTAGGAATGCTAACATGGAAAAAATGATGAGAATGATGACTGAACAATTCTCCCAGTTAGCATCATCTTCTAGGGAACCAGGTACTTTTCCGAGTCAACCTGAAGTGAACCCTAAGGGTCATACCCCTTCCCCTTCTAGTGGCATTAATGAGTCGGTGAGAAAAGTGAATGCGGTTATTTCTCTTCGTTCTGGTCGAGAGATTGATAACCAAGTGAGGAACCCTGATGAACCTTGTAGGTATCCTCGTCAATTCTTTCAGAATTCTTCCCCATCATCTGCACAAGAAACTGGTTCTTCCAATGGGCCAGGGGATACTCCTGATAGTGTTCCCAATGCATCTAAGAGTCCTTCCTCTTCACCACCCTCCAAGGAAGAGAAACTTCAAGAAAAAGACTCTTCTGATTCAGCTAGAGATTCACCTTCTAAGAGTCCTTCCTTTCGTCCTTCCTCCTCTCAGAAAATCCAGATGCCTTTACCACCTTTCCCTCATAGATTGAAGAAGAAAGATCAGGGCAATATTGAGAAGATAAGGGAGACCTTCTCTCAAGTCAAGATCAATATTCCCTTACTTGATGCTATTGAGCAGATGCCTCCTTATGCCAGATTTTTAAAGGATTTATGTACTACAAAAAAGGCAACTAGTGTACCTAAGAAGGCATTCCTGACTTCTGGAGCTAACTCCATCCTTTTCTAGATACCAGCAAAGTATAAGGGCCCCGGTTGCCCTACTGTGTCTATAGTCATAGGGGACCAGCTCATTCATAGAGCATTGCTTGATTTAGGGGCTAGTGTGAACTTGATTCCCTTTGCTAAGTATGAAAGGCTAGAATTGGGTGAATTGAAACCTACTAGGATGTTCATTCAGTTGGCTTATAGATCCACTAGAATCCCTCGGGGGATAGTTGAGGATGTATTGATTAGAGTGGGTGACTTCATCTGCCTAGTGGACTTCGTGGTGATTGAAACTGAAAAGGGAATACCTAGTCTTACCAGTCAGATCCCTGTGATTCTAGGGCGTCCATTTTTAGCTACTGCTAATGCCCTTATTAACTGTCGAAATGGTATGATGAGACTGTCTTTTGGCAATATGACTACGAAAGTAAATGTTTTTAACATGCAAAGATAACCGTCAGGATTTGATGATATGGACTCTTCTACCCTTAATTGGATAGAGAACCCTGTGCTTGATGATGATTTGGATGATGCAATTGTTACTGAGTATGAGTCATTTCTGATAAATGATAATCCTGAGTATGATATGTTTGAATTTGATGACTTATGCTCTGATGTTAATTGCTTACTCACTATTATGTCTGAATCTGCTGATGGATCTGTTTTCCTCACTGTTCTTGAATTGAAACCCCTCCCCAATTCTCTTAAGTATGCATTTTTAGGACCCGATGAATCCTTACCTGTTATTGTAGCTTCTGACTTGGATCGGGACCAAAAAAACAAACTCATTTGTTTGCTTAGGGAGAATAAGGAATCGTTGGGATGGACTTTAGGGGATATTAAGGGGATAAGTCCCTCTGTGGTGCAACATAGAATCCATCTAGAAGACTATGTTCAGCCTTACCGAGATCGACAAAGGCGTTTGAATCCTACTCTTCAGGAAGTGGTCAAGAAGGAGGTTTTGAAATGGTTAGATCATGGGATCATTTACCCAATATCTGATAGTGAATGGGTTAGTCCTGTTCAGGTCGTTCCTGAAAAGACTGGCATCACTGTAATTAGGAATGATAAGAATGAACTAATCCCTACTAGAGTTCAATCTGGATGGCGTGTGTGTATAGACTATAGAAAATTGAATGCTGCCACCAGGAAAGACCATTTCCCCCTTCCCTTCTTAGACCAGATGCTAGAAAGGTTAGCTGGACATTCCTTCTATTGCTTCCTGGATGGATATTCTAGTTATACTCATATCTCAATTGCTCCTGAGGATCAGGAGAATACCACTTTCACTTGCCCATTTGGGACATATGATTTCAGAAGAATGCCTTTCGGACTGTGCAATGCCCCTGCTACTTTTCAAAGATGCATGATTTATATTTTCTCATATTTGATTGAGCAATGCATGGAAATTTTTATGGATGATTTCTCTGTGTTTGGATCTTCTTTTGATCATTGCTTATGTAATTTGAGAAAATTTTTAGAAAGGTGTAGGCAGAAAAGTTTGACTTTAAATTGGGAGAAATGTCACTTTATGGTTAAGAAAGGTATAGTCTTAGGTGACATTATTTCCAAAGATGGAATTGAGGTGGACAAAGCTAAGACTGACCTGATCATCAATCTTCCCCCTCCCAAAAGTGTGAAAGAAGTTAGGTCCTTCCTTGGACATGTAGGCTTTTATCGACGATTCATTAAGGATTTCAGTAAAATTGCCAAGCCTTTGTCCAATTTGTTAGCTAAAGATGTGCCATTTAACTTTTCTGAAGCATGTCATGAGGCGTTTTCAGAGCTTAAATAGGCCCTTACTTCTGTTCCTGTCATTCATCCTCCTATTTGGGGGGAATCTTTCGAATTAATGTGTGATGCATCAAATTTTGCTCTTGGGGTTGTACTTGGTCAGCGCATTGATAGAAAACCCCATGTGATTTATTATGCAAGTCATACATTGAATGATGCTCAACTGAATTACACTGTTACTGAAAATGAATTTTTGGCTGTTGTCTTTGGTTTTGAAAAGTTCAGACCATATCTGATTGCTTCCCATGTGATTGTTTACACTGACCACTCTGGCCTTAAGTACCTTCTCTCTAAAAGGGATGCTAAACCTAGACTTGTAAGATGGAGTTTTCTTTTACAAGAATTTGACTGTGAAATCAAGGATAAAAAGGGTTCTGAAAACCTTATAGCTGATCACTTGTCTAGGATTACCTGTGAGAGTGAGTCTGGTGTTTCTGAATGTTTCCCTGATGAGTAACTGTATGCTGTGCATCCTGATCCATGGTATGCTGATATTGTCAACTATTTAGTTACCAATAGGATTCCTGAGGGATGGACCAAACATGACAAGGATAGATTCTTTCACCTGGTAAACTTTTTCGTTTGGGATGACCCTTATCTGTTCAAATACTGTTCT
>JACYFF010028802.1:0-18161 GCA_017589665.1 Selenicereus undatus
TGAGAAAAAATTGTTTTTCGAGCTACTCTTGAGGAAAGAAAAACCGAGACAAGTTGTGTTAAAGTTGAGCATTCAAGAGATTGGCATACTAGGACTTCATTGAACCTTACATCTGCTTAAGGCAGAAGCACCCAGTAAGGTGTTTTGTAACCCTGATCTTGAATCAGAAAAGTGAGTGAGTGGTCCTCAGTCGTGTGGACTTTGGACGTGTCCTGTCTGGTGAGATTTGGACGTGGTGTAACCTGTCTTAGGGAAGAAGGTTACGTGGTTGCAAGTTGTAACAAGGTGTGTTGCATTTGTAACGTTTGAAGCCCGATAGTGAAAGTGGTTAAATCCTACACGAGGTAGGTCGTGGTTTTTCACACCTTAGTTGGGCTAGAGGTGTTTTCCACGTAAAAATTGTGTGTGCTTTATTTTCCGCATTTATCTTGGTGATTTTCGCATTTGCAATATTTGAGAACATCCTCTGCAAACAAGTCACAAGGGTGTTTGCTATTCACAACGCGAAAATCAGACACCACAATTCACCCCCCTCTTGTGGTAGAATAGTCACGATCTTTACAAGTGGTATCAGAGCTGGTTCTCTCACAAAAGGCTAACACCTTCAGAGATTCTGAAGATGAGTACACCACAAGGAATTCTTGAAGGGCAATCCATTACTCGTCCACCCTATTTCAACGGCCAACATTATAGTTGGTGGAAGAATAGGATGGAAAACTATATTCAGGCAGAAGATTATGAGTTATGGATGCTCATCAAGAACGGGCCCCTTGTTCCCACCAAGGTGCTTGAAGATGGTAAGACGGTTTCTAAGGAACCTAAAGAGTTTGATGCTGAAGATTACAAGAAAATGGAGAAAAATGCCAAGGCCAAGAAGCTACTATATTTTGGCCTAGGACCCGATGAATACACTTGCATCTCTGAGTGTGAATCAGCCCAAGCTATCTGGAACGCCCTGCAAGTTGCTCATGAAGGTACGAGTCAAGTTAAACAATCTAGAATTGAGCTACTTATGCGACAATATGAGTTGTTTGATATGGGTGATCGTGAGACTGTGATGGATATGTATACACGGTTTACCCACATCACGAGCGAGTTAAAATCCCTGGGAAAATCTTTCACCACTGAAGAGTTGGTGAGGAAAATCCTCAGAATTCTACCTCGTACGTGGGAGGCCAAAGTAACAGCCATTCAAGAGGCTAAAGACATGAACAAGATCACCCTCGATGAGTTGGTTGGTAATCTCCAAACCTATGAACTCCGAAAGAACTCACAACAAAAAGAGGAGCAAAAGAAGGATTGTGGGCTTGCCTTGAAAGCACATGAGGACACTGACTCTGACCTTGAAAATGAAGATATGGCCCTAATGTCCAGAAAATTCAAGAAATTCTTCAAAAAGGTCAAGGAAAACAACAAAAGAAAAGACTTCAGTAAGTCCAGAAACACCCCCAAAGAACAGCTCACAGGGTGTTTCAAGTGCGGCAAACCAGATCACTTAGTCAAAAATTGTCCTCTGCTTCGAGAAGATCATATGCCCGAACACCCTCGAAAACAGGGTCGAAAACACCCTGTAAACAATCTGGGCAAGCGATTCTCGAAAGCTATGCTGGCTGCTTGGGGAGATTCCTCTGAGGATGAAGGAGAATCTGAAGCTGAAGAAGAGGTCGTAGCACTGATGGCACAAAGTGATTCAGATTCAGATGATGACTCAACAATCAGCTTCTCAGATCTCAAGAACAAGGTACATGGTCTTAACAAAGCCACTTTAGAAGAACTTCTATATAATTTGATAGACACCTGTGCTGATCTAAAAAGAGAAGTTCGTGACCTAGAGCTTGAAAATGAAATTCTTAAAAATGAGAAACTCGGTTTAAATGAGAATATTAACGTGCTTAGAGAAGATCTCTTTCTAAAAGAAGGCGATTATACTCAAGTAGAGAAAAAACTCTCTCAAGTGGAAGAAGCAGTTGAATCCCTGCTAAATGAAAAGCAGAGCTTGAATGCTACCATAGAAAAATTGGAAACTGATCTTGCCACAAACAAACGCTGGAACAAATCCTCACAAGCCCTTGATTGGCTAAACACTCATCACAATAGAAACAAAAAGGGACTTGGTTACAAGCACAAACGGACCGTTTACCCAATACATAGGAAGTATGTGGGATTACCTGAAAACATCGTTTGCTTTCGTTGTGGTAAAACGGGTCATTATAGATACAGTTGCCCTTTAAGAAAACATGCCAATGAAAAGAATGAAAGGTATTTGAAACAAATCTGGATTAGAAAAGATGAGCTTTACATGTCTAAAAGAATGGGACCCAAGTGGATCTGGGGACCCAAGTGGATCTGGGTTCCCAAAACTAACCCGTGATTTGTTTTGCAGGTTGAAGTGAGAGAGAACAACCTTACGAACAACCCCACCAACACCCTTGAAAACAGGCAGTTGTGGTTTGTTGATAGTGGGTGTTCACGGCACATGACTGGTGAAAGATCAAATTTTCTCTCACTTACAGCTTTGAATGGTGGGAGTGTAGCATTCGAAAATGGCAAGTCTGGGACAATTGTCGGTATAGGTAATATTGGTAAAACTCTCTCCCACTCAATTGATAATGTGCACTTAGTTGATGGGTTAAAACACAATTTGCTAAGTGTGTCCCAACTGTGTCACAAGAACAACCTAGTACTGTTTTCAAAAACACGTTGCTTGGTTGTGAATGACGACACAGGAAATGTTGTGTTGAGGGGGAAGCGATGTCAAAATGTTTATAAAGTTTGTATTTCCACTCTTCCCCAAAATAATCTGACTTGTTTAAATGCATTAAATGATGATATAATGCTATGGCACAAGGCACTAGGTCATGCGAGCCTGTCCTTGTTAAACAAACTTGTTTCCAAAGATTTGGTTGTTGGACTACCTTCCATCAAGTATAATGATGACAAAGTATGTGAAGTTTGTGCAAAAGGAAAACAAGTCAGGTCTTCTTTAAAATCTAAAAAGTGTGTGAGCACTACCCGACCTCTTGAGTTATTGCATATTGATCTATGTGGTCCCATGAGGATAGCTAGTAGAGGAGGGAAAAGGTACGTGCTTGTAATAGTGGATGATTACTCTCGATTTACTTGGACCCTGTTCTTGGCCTCCAAGGATGAAACTTTTGAGAATTTTATTGCCCTTCTCAAAATGGATGAAAAAAGAGTAGGACACTCTTTGGTTAGCTTGAGGTATGATCATGGTACTGAATTTGAAAATGCAAGTTTTACAAACTATTGTAATGAACATGGTGTTGATCATAACTTCTCAGCCCCGAGAACACCCCAACAGAATGGGGTGGTTGAGCGCAAAAATCGCACCCTAGAAGACATGACTAGGACAATGCTTATTGCTAGTGGTCTTCCTAGGAACTTTTGGGCAGAAGCTTTGAACACATCTTGTTATATTATGAATAAATGTATGATTAGACCTATTTTGAACAAAACTCCCTACGAACTCTTCAAAGGCAGAAAACCCAACATTATGCATTTAAGAACATTCGATTGTAAGTGTTTTATGCATAATAATGGGAAGGATGCTTTAGGAAAGTTTGATCCCAGGAGTGATGAGGCAATATTTCTCGGTTATTCTTCTCACAGCAAGGCATACAAAGTCTTTAACAAAAGAACCTTGTGCATTGAGGAAAGTGTGCATGTGCTTTTTGATGAATCTAACACTTTGAATAAGAATGATGCACAGGAAGAAGAGTTTGAATTAGGTCTTATCCGAAAAGAAGTGTTGCCCCATGAGAGACAAGGTAAGAACACCATGGGGACAACAGGTCCAGAAGTTGTTCCTCAAAACGGCAGGCAAGGTGAACGCCAAACAGGGGGAAACACCGTTGAACCCTGTTCGGAACCATGTTCTTCAGGAACCAGCTTGCAAACAGCTGCAGAAACAGGATCAGGAAGTGTTCTTGAGCCTGATCCTACACACACTTCAGTTAGAACAGAACATGTGTCTGTGGATCCAATTAACCCAAGACCATGGAAGCACCATAGTTCGCACCCTCTTGATCAAATCTTGTCAGATATTAATACTGGAGTGCAAACTAGATCTAAACTTAAGAATTTTTGTGCTTTCTATGCTTTTCTTTCTAACATTGAGCCAAAAAGTGTGAATGAAGCTCTTGCAGATTCAGATTGGATCGCGGCTATGCAAGAAGAGCTTCATCAATTTGAAAGAAACAAAGTGTGGCACCTTGTACCTAAACCTGCAGACAGAACAATCATTGGAACCAAGTGGGTGTTCCGAAATAAGCAAGATGAGTCAGGAACAGTCACTAGGAACAAGGCAAGGCTGGTGGTTCAAGGGTAGAATCAAGAAGAAGGGATTGATTATGAAGAAACCTTTGCACCAGTTGCTAGAATTGAGGCTATTCGAATCTTAATAGCCTTTGCAGCTCATATGGAAATCAAGCTATATCAAATGGATGTGAAAAGTGCATTCCTAAACGGATACCTTAAAGAAGAGGTGTATGTCAAACAACCCCCTGGTTTTGAAAATGATGATTTTCCAAATCATGTTTTTAAACTTGACAAAGCACTTTATGGATTAAAACAAGCTCCAAGAGCTTGGTGGGAACGGTTGTCAAGCTTTTTACTTGAAAATAATTTTAGAAGAGGCAAGGTAGACAATACCTTGTTTCTAAAATCTAAGGGGGAACATTTATTGATTGTTCAAGTATATGTCGATGACGTTGTATTTGGTGCAACTCATCATGATTTATGCAATGAATTTTCAAATATGATGAGGAGTGAGTTTGAGATGAGCATGATGGGTGAGCTTAACGTTTTCTTAGGCTTAGAAATCAAGCAAACTCCAAACGGCACCATGATCCATCAACAGAAGTATATCAAGGAGCTACTTAAGCGTTTTGGGATGGAGTCGGCCAAACCCATAGACACTCCTATTTCTCCTTCAACCAAGTTGGTTATGGATGATGGGAGTCCCTCAGTTGAGGAGAAACTCTATAGGGGCATGATTGGGTCACTCCTATACCTAACCGCTAGTAGACCGGATATTGTTTTTAGTGTTGGTTTATGTGTCTGTTTTCAGTCTAATCCTAAAGAGACTCATCTTAAGGCTGTTAAACGGATACTAAGATATTTAAAGCATACACCTGATTTAGCTCTATGGTATCCTAGAGGTTGCAATCTTGAACTTGTTGGATATGCTGACGCTGACTATGCAGGTTTCCTAGTTGATAGAAAGAGTACCTCAGGTATGGCTCATTTGCTTGGACCTTGTTTGGTATCTTGGGCTACCAAGAAGCAACATTCAGTTGCTATGTCCACAGCAGAAGCTGAATATGTTGCAGCAGCTTCATGGTGTGCTCAATTGTTATGGATAAGGCAACAACTTAAAGACTTTTGTGTTGACATTGGATGCATTCCTATTTTTTGTGATAACACAAGTGCAATTAATATTGCCAAAAATCCATGTCAACATAAAAGAACAAAGCATATTGACATTCGACATCATTTCTTGAGAGATAATGTTGAAAAGGGTTTAATTTCTATGAATTTTTGCTCAACGGAAAATCAAATTGCTGATATATTCACTAAGGCACTAGCTAGAGATCAATTTGAGAGAAATAGATTGGAACTAGGGTTGGTAAGAACACCTTGAGATACCTGCTTCCAAGACATGAATTAGGTGTGGTAAAAACAACCTCTACACCCTGTTCTCTTCCTTATGTGCAAATCTTATTGGAAACTGATGTGTATTATGAGTGCATACACTCGAATTGTGTGCCTTTACTTTAATCTATACAAAAAGTGCAGCATAAGGGGATGTATTAAGGAGCAGCCCTGCCATCTCTAATCAAGATCAAACGACAAAGAACAGGCAGGCATCTTGATCGAATGACAAAAAACAGGTACGTCTCTTGGTTATTCGGTGCATATGGGAATGTGTTTTCATTAAATTTTCTTCCTTCCCAAGGTACACGGTTTTATTATTTTCTCACCTGTTACAATGCTTGCGCCTCTTCAAAATCTTGGCGGCTCTCTTTTATTACCCTGTTCTCAGCTGTCACTTCACCTGACTCCCTCTCAAAAGCAGAACCCGCGAACAAGCTTAACCCTAATCTATCTCCTAGCGACAATGGCCTCTAACACCCCCTCTCCCTCAACCGACCTGGTTCTTGCTTCTTCAATCCCTGCCCCTCCTCGCCCACTCCTATACAAGCCTTTCAATTTCTTGAAGAGCTTGTCTCTAAATTCAGTCGGGTTAGGGATTGACAGTATTCCCTTCACTGTTGGGAGGGAATTGGTGTGTCTTCAGAAGAAGACTCCGGCCATTCAAACCGGAGAAAAACGGAAAAGAATCAAAATCGTGGCCAAGCGTAGCAGAACAAGGCCACAACCAAGGTCTCAAGCTCCCTTGTCTCCAAAATCCTCTCCGCCCTCTCGCAAATCGGTGAGATTAGCTTTTCAATCCTCTCCCTGTACCTCCAAACCCTCTGCTCAAATTATCCAGGAGATTTCCTCGTCCTCTACCGAAGGGTTCTCAAGCTCTGATTCTGAGAACATCTCTTTCAAACAGGGACGACCGGTGTTCTTCGATATCCTTGAAGAACAAGCCCCTCAAAAATCCTCTAAACCTTCTGTAAAGCCCTCTCCTGCAAAATCAACCGTCCCAAGAAAGCCCAGAACAACCCCTCCATCAACCGCTACCAGCTCTGTTCCTCCTCCCAAATGCCCAAAACTGGCTACTCCCTCTCCTATGTCTGACATGCATGCGCAATTGCTTAAGTGCAATGTAGTCCGGGGGAAGGTAATCAATGAACGGTTCTTCGAGGAACAAGGTCTGGGAGTGTTCCTGACCAAGTTGCGAGCCCAAGGATGGCTCGACTTGTTTGCGAACACCCAGTTGGGGTGTTCTGTGCCTGAGTTGGCTGAATTTTATGCCAACTGCGAGGTCACCGAAGGGGTGGTGACAAGTTTAGTGAGTGGGCAAGGCATCAAGGTTGATGCGCCCACACTTGGGAAAATTCTGAGAGTGCCCTCACAAGGCTTTGCTGTGTATGTGAGGGAAGACAAAACAGCCCTGGAACTAGCCAGGCTACTAGAGGTGTCAAAACGCCTCAGTCAGAAACAGGGCCTGAGAACACCCCTCTCGGTTAAGAAGGGTGAAATGACCTCCCTACACCAACTCCTGTTTATGTTCACCATCAAGAACATAATTCCCCGAGGTCAAGGGCGCAACTCAGCAGATGCCTTCGATCAATGCCTGGTGGACCTCCTAAATCGGGAGGAACAAATAAACCTCCCTGCGCTCATGATTCGCCACATAAGGCGAATTGCAAATACCACCCGGGCCCATGATCTTGGCTATGGGTTTCTGCTGACAAGGGTGTTTGAGCACTTTGGAATAGTGCTCACACAGAGAGTAGCAGCCCAAACCATTGATGAAATTGTGGTTGACACCCTGCTAGGGTGTGGCTATGAGATTGGCGAAGGGTCAGTCTCCAAACAGGGTCGTCGACCACCTCGACCACCTGTTTCTGAGCAACCCTCCATCAAGGTTGAGACTGTTCTTGAGGACAATGCTCGCCTCAAGGATGAGCTCTCAGCTGTCAAGGCTGCTTTTGCTGAGGAACAAGCCCTCTCTGCCGAACGCCATGCAGACCTGCTTGCTCTTCTCTCCACCCTTGCCCCTAGCATTCCTCCTCTACAAACGAAACCACCCCCTGCTCCCTGACTGTCTAAGTTTTTTGTTTTTGTTATTTTGCAATTGTACTGCTTTGCTTATTAATGACATATCTACTTGCAGTCTCTCTTGCTTGTTGTTCCTTATGCTTTATACGCTTTATACTATGTTGTTCCTTATCATTACTATGTTGTTCTTGCTTTTTCATGATGCCAAAAGGGGGAAGAATAGTATAACGGATTGACCTATTGACAAAATTGACAAAGTATGACGAATGGACTTAATCTTGACTCGATAGGGTAGGTTGACCTCTACAGTACCTTCGTGGATCCCTATCATCATGCATTTATTTTTCTCCTTTTTGTCAATATGGTCACTTGGTTTGTCATCATCAAAAAGGGAGAATTTGTTGAGTTATTATATCTAAGTTTTGATGATAACAAATCCAAGTGTAAAAATTTGTCCAAGTAATGTTGCTCCAAACAGGCCTAACTGGTGTTTGTAATCTTTATTGTATTAACTGGTTTGCTACATGTGAGAACAAGTCTTCAAAACAGGTTTTAATTGGTGATTCTATATTAAGTCAAGAACGCCATCTCGACAGTTGTTTGTAAGGCATGTTCCTGAACTCTGGCAATGCAAAGAACAACCCCAGCAAACAAGGTGGCCTTGGTGTTCACAGCAGCTCTACAAATCTTGGACAAGATGACTGGTTCAAAACAAGAAGTCTTGGGTATATAGGTTTTATTTATTTAGACTCTTGTTAATATGCCAACATTGGAAATGCTTTTTAACCTCTTGAATTGGTATTTGCGTTAAGTGCTTCAGAACACCAGTTGCGAACAACCCTGCAAATAGGGTGCCTAGGGTGTTTCTGAACTGAAGTGGCCATACCCGGTTATCTTTGAGAATTCATTTTGGTTGGCCAAGATCTCCAGAATACTTTCTTTAAACTCCAAGATTGCTATTTTTCTGGAAAGGATATTTCTTGAAAATATTATGGGAGATTTGCGAAAATAGGTTTTGGGAGATTTGCCAAAACTAAAAGATTTCCTTTGCTTATATTTTCGGATATGAAAATTCAAGCTGAACATTTGCAAAACTGATTTTGGAAAATATTTACCAAAACCGAAAATATCTCTCTCTTATCCTTTGGAAAGTGATTAATTCAAAAACTCATACTAAAGATTTTCTCACGGATATATTTGGGCAAAGATAATCTTCCAAATTCAAATTCCTACAATTTTGGGAAACACTATCTTTTAGCCGTTAGAATTCCTTGAGCTAAGCAAAAAATTTCTCTTTGCAAAACTTAGCTGATTTCTTCTTTTCTCCTTGGTTTTTGACCGTTGGAATTTTTCATAAAAATATAGCATTTTACTCCCATTGAAAGATAGAAAAAACGAGAAACTTATATAGCAAACGCAAAAAGGGAGAATTAAAAAGGTGGTTTTTCTAGTGAGAAAAAATTGTTTTTCGAGCTACTCTTGAGGAAAGAAAAACCGAGACAAGTTGTGTTAAAGTTGAGCATTCAAGAGATTGGCATACTAGGACTTCATTGAACCTTACATCTGCTTAAGGCAGAAGCACCCAGTAAGGTGTTTTGTAACCCTGATCTTGAATCAGAAAAGTGAGTGAGTGGTCCTCAGTCGTGTGGACTTTGGACGTGTCCTGTCTGGTGAGATTTGGACGTGGTGTAACCTGTCTTAGGGAAGAAGGTTACGTGGTTGCAAGTTGTAACAAGGTGTGTTGCATTTGTAACGTTTGAAGCCCGATAGTGAAAGTGGTTAAATCCTACACGAGGTAGGTCGTGGTTTTTCACACCTTAGTTGGGCTAGAGGTGTTTTCCACGTAAAAATTGTGTGTGCTTTATTTTCCGCATTTATCTTGGTGATTTTCGCATTTGCAATATTTGAGAACATCCTCTGCAAACAAGTCACAAGGGTGTTTGCTATTCACAACGCGAAAATCAGACACCACAATTCACCCCCCTCTTGTGGTAGAATAGTCACGATCTTTACAAGTGGTATCAGAGCTGGTTCTCTCACAAAAGGCTAACACCTTCAGAGATTCTGAAGATGAGTACACCACAAGGAATTCTTGAAGGGCAATCCATTACTCGTCCACCCTATTTCAACGGCCAACATTATAGTTGGTGGAAGAATAGGATGGAAAACTATATTCAGGCAGAAGATTATGAGTTATGGATGCTCATCAAGAACGGGCCCCTTGTTCCCACCAAGGTGCTTGAAGATGGTAAGACGGTTTCTAAGGAACCTAAAGAGTTTGATGCTGAAGATTACAAGAAAATGGAGAAAAATGCCAAGGCCAAGAAGCTACTATATTTTGGCCTAGGACCCGATGAATACACTTGCATCTCTGAGTGTGAATCAGCCCAAGCTATCTGGAACGCCCTGCAAGTTGCTCATGAAGGTACGAGTCAAGTTAAACAATCTAGAATTGAGCTACTTATGCGACAATATGAGTTGTTTGATATGGGTGATCGTGAGACTGTGATGGATATGTATACACGGTTTACCCACATCACGAGCGAGTTAAAATCCCTGGGAAAATCTTTCACCACTGAAGAGTTGGTGAGGAAAATCCTCAGAATTCTACCTCGTACGTGGGAGGCCAAAGTAACAGCCATTCAAGAGGCTAAAGACATGAACAAGATCACCCTCGATGAGTTGGTTGGTAATCTCCAAACCTATGAACTCCGAAAGAACTCACAACAAAAAGAGGAGCAAAAGAAGGATTGTGGGCTTGCCTTGAAAGCACATGAGGACACTGACTCTGACCTTGAAAATGAAGATATGGCCCTAATGTCCAGAAAATTCAAGAAATTCTTCAAAAAGGTCAAGGAAAACAACAAAAGAAAAGACTTCAGTAAGTCCAGAAACACCCCCAAAGAACAGCTCACAGGGTGTTTCAAGTGCGGCAAACCAGATCACTTAGTCAAAAATTGTCCTCTGCTTCGAGAAGATCATATGCCCGAACACCCTCGAAAACAGGGTCGAAAACACCCTGTAAACAATCTGGGCAAGCGATTCTCGAAAGCTATGCTGGCTGCTTGGGGAGATTCCTCTGAGGATGAAGGAGAATCTGAAGCTGAAGAAGAGGTCGTAGCACTGATGGCACAAAGTGATTCAGATTCAGATGATGACTCAACAATCAGCTTCTCAGATCTCAAGAACAAGGTACATGGTCTTAACAAAGCCACTTTAGAAGAACTTCTATATAATTTGATAGACACCTGTGCTGATCTAAAAAGAGAAGTTCGTGACCTAGAGCTTGAAAATGAAATTCTTAAAAATGAGAAACTCGGTTTAAATGAGAATATTAACGTGCTTAGAGAAGATCTCTTTCTAAAAGAAGGCGATTATACTCAAGTAGAGAAAAAACTCTCTCAAGTGGAAGAAGCAGTTGAATCCCTGCTAAATGAAAAGCAGAGCTTGAATGCTACCATAGAAAAATTGGAAACTGATCTTGCCACAAACAAACGCTGGAACAAATCCTCACAAGCCCTTGATTGGCTAAACACTCATCACAATAGAAACAAAAAGGGACTTGGTTACAAGCACAAACGGACCGTTTACCCAATACATAGGAAGTATGTGGGATTACCTGAAAACATCGTTTGCTTTCGTTGTGGTAAAACGGGTCATTATAGATACAGTTGCCCTTTAAGAAAACATGCCAATGAAAAGAATGAAAGGTATTTGAAACAAATCTGGATTAGAAAAGATGAGCTTTACATGTCTAAAAGAATGGGACCCAAGTGGATCTGGGGACCCAAGTGGATCTGGGTTCCCAAAACTAACCCGTGATTTGTTTTGCAGGTTGAAGTGAGAGAGAACAACCTTACGAACAACCCCACCAACACCCTTGAAAACAGGCAGTTGTGGTTTGTTGATAGTGGGTGTTCACGGCACATGACTGGTGAAAGATCAAATTTTCTCTCACTTACAGCTTTGAATGGTGGGAGTGTAGCATTCGAAAATGGCAAGTCTGGGACAATTGTCGGTATAGGTAATATTGGTAAAACTCTCTCCCACTCAATTGATAATGTGCACTTAGTTGATGGGTTAAAACACAATTTGCTAAGTGTGTCCCAACTGTGTCACAAGAACAACCTAGTACTGTTTTCAAAAACACGTTGCTTGGTTGTGAATGACGACACAGGAAATGTTGTGTTGAGGGGGAAGCGATGTCAAAATGTTTATAAAGTTTGTATTTCCACTCTTCCCCAAAATAATCTGACTTGTTTAAATGCATTAAATGATGATATAATGCTATGGCACAAGGCACTAGGTCATGCGAGCCTGTCCTTGTTAAACAAACTTGTTTCCAAAGATTTGGTTGTTGGACTACCTTCCATCAAGTATAATGATGACAAAGTATGTGAAGTTTGTGCAAAAGGAAAACAAGTCAGGTCTTCTTTAAAATCTAAAAAGTGTGTGAGCACTACCCGACCTCTTGAGTTATTGCATATTGATCTATGTGGTCCCATGAGGATAGCTAGTAGAGGAGGGAAAAGGTACGTGCTTGTAATAGTGGATGATTACTCTCGATTTACTTGGACCCTGTTCTTGGCCTCCAAGGATGAAACTTTTGAGAATTTTATTGCCCTTCTCAAAATGGATGAAAAAAGAGTAGGACACTCTTTGGTTAGCTTGAGGTATGATCATGGTACTGAATTTGAAAATGCAAGTTTTACAAACTATTGTAATGAACATGGTGTTGATCATAACTTCTCAGCCCCGAGAACACCCCAACAGAATGGGGTGGTTGAGCGCAAAAATCGCACCCTAGAAGACATGACTAGGACAATGCTTATTGCTAGTGGTCTTCCTAGGAACTTTTGGGCAGAAGCTTTGAACACATCTTGTTATATTATGAATAAATGTATGATTAGACCTATTTTGAACAAAACTCCCTACGAACTCTTCAAAGGCAGAAAACCCAACATTATGCATTTAAGAACATTCGATTGTAAGTGTTTTATGCATAATAATGGGAAGGATGCTTTAGGAAAGTTTGATCCCAGGAGTGATGAGGCAATATTTCTCGGTTATTCTTCTCACAGCAAGGCATACAAAGTCTTTAACAAAAGAACCTTGTGCATTGAGGAAAGTGTGCATGTGCTTTTTGATGAATCTAACACTTTGAATAAGAATGATGCACAGGAAGAAGAGTTTGAATTAGGTCTTATCCGAAAAGAAGTGTTGCCCCATGAGAGACAAGGTAAGAACACCATGGGGACAACAGGTCCAGAAGTTGTTCCTCAAAACGGCAGGCAAGGTGAACGCCAAACAGGGGGAAACACCGTTGAACCCTGTTCGGAACCATGTTCTTCAGGAACCAGCTTGCAAACAGCTGCAGAAACAGGATCAGGAAGTGTTCTTGAGCCTGATCCTACACACACTTCAGTTAGAACAGAACATGTGTCTGTGGATCCAATTAACCCAAGACCATGGAAGCACCATAGTTCGCACCCTCTTGATCAAATCTTGTCAGATATTAATACTGGAGTGCAAACTAGATCTAAACTTAAGAATTTTTGTGCTTTCTATGCTTTTCTTTCTAACATTGAGCCAAAAAGTGTGAATGAAGCTCTTGCAGATTCAGATTGGATCGCGGCTATGCAAGAAGAGCTTCATCAATTTGAAAGAAACAAAGTGTGGCACCTTGTACCTAAACCTGCAGACAGAACAATCATTGGAACCAAGTGGGTGTTCCGAAATAAGCAAGATGAGTCAGGAACAGTCACTAGGAACAAGGCAAGGCTGGTGGTTCAAGGGTAGAATCAAGAAGAAGGGATTGATTATGAAGAAACCTTTGCACCAGTTGCTAGAATTGAGGCTATTCGAATCTTAATAGCCTTTGCAGCTCATATGGAAATCAAGCTATATCAAATGGATGTGAAAAGTGCATTCCTAAACGGATACCTTAAAGAAGAGGTGTATGTCAAACAACCCCCTGGTTTTGAAAATGATGATTTTCCAAATCATGTTTTTAAACTTGACAAAGCACTTTATGGATTAAAACAAGCTCCAAGAGCTTGGTGGGAACGGTTGTCAAGCTTTTTACTTGAAAATAATTTTAGAAGAGGCAAGGTAGACAATACCTTGTTTCTAAAATCTAAGGGGGAACATTTATTGATTGTTCAAGTATATGTCGATGACGTTGTATTTGGTGCAACTCATCATGATTTATGCAATGAATTTTCAAATATGATGAGGAGTGAGTTTGAGATGAGCATGATGGGTGAGCTTAACGTTTTCTTAGGCTTAGAAATCAAGCAAACTCCAAACGGCACCATGATCCATCAACAGAAGTATATCAAGGAGCTACTTAAGCGTTTTGGGATGGAGTCGGCCAAACCCATAGACACTCCTATTTCTCCTTCAACCAAGTTGGTTATGGATGATGGGAGTCCCTCAGTTGAGGAGAAACTCTATAGGGGCATGATTGGGTCACTCCTATACCTAACCGCTAGTAGACCGGATATTGTTTTTAGTGTTGGTTTATGTGTCTGTTTTCAGTCTAATCCTAAAGAGACTCATCTTAAGGCTGTTAAACGGATACTAAGATATTTAAAGCATACACCTGATTTAGCTCTATGGTATCCTAGAGGTTGCAATCTTGAACTTGTTGGATATGCTGACGCTGACTATGCAGGTTTCCTAGTTGATAGAAAGAGTACCTCAGGTATGGCTCATTTGCTTGGACCTTGTTTGGTATCTTGGGCTACCAAGAAGCAACATTCAGTTGCTATGTCCACAGCAGAAGCTGAATATGTTGCAGCAGCTTCATGGTGTGCTCAATTGTTATGGATAAGGCAACAACTTAAAGACTTTTGTGTTGACATTGGATGCATTCCTATTTTTTGTGATAACACAAGTGCAATTAATATTGCCAAAAATCCATGTCAACATAAAAGAACAAAGCATATTGACATTCGACATCATTTCTTGAGAGATAATGTTGAAAAGGGTTTAATTTCTATGAATTTTTGCTCAACGGAAAATCAAATTGCTGATATATTCACTAAGGCACTAGCTAGAGATCAATTTGAGAGAAATAGATTGGAACTAGGGTTGGTAAGAACACCTTGAGATACCTGCTTCCAAGACATGAATTAGGTGTGGTAAAAACAACCTCTACACCCTGTTCTCTTCCTTATGTGCAAATCTTATTGGAAACTGATGTGTATTATGAGTGCATACACTCGAATTGTGTGCCTTTACTTTAATCTATACAAAAAGTGCAGCATAAGGGGATGTATTAAGGAGCAGCCCTGCCATCTCTAATCAAGATCAAACGACAAAGAACAGGCAGGCATCTTGATCGAATGACAAAAAACAGGTACGTCTCTTGGTTATTCGGTGCATATGGGAATGTGTTTTCATTAAATTTTCTTCCTTCCCAAGGTACACGGTTTTATTATTTTCTCACCTGTTACAATGCTTGCGCCTCTTCAAAATCTTGGCGGCTCTCTTTTATTACCCTGTTCTCAGCTGTCACTTCACCTGACTCCCTCTCAAAAGCAGAACCCGCGAACAAGCTTAACCCTAATCTATCTCCTAGCGACAATGGCCTCTAACACCCCCTCTCCCTCAACCGACCTGGTTCTTGCTTCTTCAATCCCTGCCCCTCCTCGCCCACTCCTATACAAGCCTTTCAATTTCTTGAAGAGCTTGTCTCTAAATTCAGTCGGGTTAGGGATTGACAGTATTCCCTTCACTGTTGGGAGGGAATTGGTGTGTCTTCAGAAGAAGACTCCGGCCATTCAAACCGGAGAAAAACGGAAAAGAATCAAAATCGTGGCCAAGCGTAGCAGAACAAGGCCACAACCAAGGTCTCAAGCTCCCTTGTCTCCAAAATCCTCTCCGCCCTCTCGCAAATCGGTGAGATTAGCTTTTCAATCCTCTCCCTGTACCTCCAAACCCTCTGCTCAAATTATCCAGGAGATTTCCTCGTCCTCTACCGAAGGGTTCTCAAGCTCTGATTCTGAGAACATCTCTTTCAAACAGGGACGACCGGTGTTCTTCGATATCCTTGAAGAACAAGCCCCTCAAAAATCCTCTAAACCTTCTGTAAAGCCCTCTCCTGCAAAATCAACCGTCCCAAGAAAGCCCAGAACAACCCCTCCATCAACCGCTACCAGCTCTGTTCCTCCTCCCAAATGCCCAAAACTGGCTACTCCCTCTCCTATGTCTGACATGCATGCGCAATTGCTTAAGTGCAATGTAGTCCGGGGGAAGGTAATCAATGAACGGTTCTTCGAGGAACAAGGTCTGGGAGTGTTCCTGACCAAGTTGCGAGCCCAAGGATGGCTCGACTTGTTTGCGAACACCCAGTTGGGGTGTTCTGTGCCTGAGTTGGCTGAATTTTATGCCAACTGCGAGGTCACCGAAGGGGTGGTGACAAGTTTAGTGAGTGGGCAAGGCATCAAGGTTGATGCGCCCACACTTGGGAAAATTCTGAGAGTGCCCTCACAAGGCTTTGCTGTGTATGTGAGGGAAGACAAAACAGCCCTGGAACTAGCCAGGCTACTAGAGGTGTCAAAACGCCTCAGTCAGAAACAGGGCCTGAGAACACCCCTCTCGGTTAAGAAGGGTGAAATGACCTCCCTACACCAACTCCTGTTTATGTTCACCATCAAGAACATAATTCCCCGAGGTCAAGGGCGCAACTCAGCAGATGCCTTCGATCAATGCCTGGTGGACCTCCTAAATCGGGAGGAACAAATAAACCTCCCTGCGCTCATGATTCGCCACATAAGGCGAATTGCAAATACCACCCGGGCCCATGATCTTGGCTATGGGTTTCTGCTGACAAGGGTGTTTGAGCACTTTGGAATAGTGCTCACACAGAGAGTAGCAGCCCAAACCATTGATGAAATTGTGGTTGACACCCTGCTAGGGTGTGGCTATGAGATTGGCGAAGGGTCAGTCTCCAAACAGGGTCGTCGACCACCTCGACCACCTGTTTCTGAGCAACCCTCCATCAAGGTTGAGACTGTTCTTGAGGACAATGCTCGCCTCAAGGATGAGCTCTCAGCTGTCAAGGCTGCTTTTGCTGAGGAACAAGCCCTCTCTGCCGAACGCCATGCAGACCTGCTTGCTCTTCTCTCCACCCTTGCCCCTAGCATTCCTCCTCTACAAACGAAACCACCCCCTGCTCCCTGACTGTCTAAGTTTTTTGTTTTTGTTATTTTGCAATTGTACTGCTTTGCTTATTAATGACATATCTACTTGCAGTCTCTCTTGCTTGTTGTTCCTTATGCTTTATACGCTTTATACTATGTTGTTCCTTATCATTACTATGTTGTTCTTGCTTTTTCATGATGCCAAAAGGGGGAAGAATAGTATAACGGATTGACCTATTGACAAAATTGACAAAGTATGACGAATGGACTTAATCTTGACTCGATAGGGTAGGTTGACCTCTACAGTACCTTCGTGGATCCCTATCATCATGCATTTATTTTTCTCCTTTTTGTCAATATGGTCACTTGGTTTGTCATCATCAAAAAGGGAGAATTTGTTGAGTTATTATATCTAAGTTTTGATGATAACAAATCCAAGTGTAAAAATTTGTCCAAGTAATGTTGCTCCAAACAGGCCTAACTGGTGTTTGTAATCTTTATTGTATTAACTGGTTTGCTACATGTGAGAACAAGTCTTCAAAACAGGTTTTAATTGGTGATTCTATATTAAGTCAAGAACGCCATCTCGACAGTTGTTTGTAAGGCATGTTCCTGAACTCTGGCAATGCAAAGAACAACCCCAGCAAACAAGGTGGCCTTGGTGTTCACAGCAGCTCTACAAATCTTGGACAAGATGACTGGTTCAAAACAAGAAGTCTTGGGTATATAGGTTTTATTTATTTAGACTCTTGTTAATATGCCAACATTGGAAATGCTTTTTAACCTCTTGAATTGGTATTTGCGTTAAGTGCTTCAGAACACCAGTTGCGAACAACCCTGCAAATAGGGTGCCTAGGGTGTTTCTGAACTGAAGTGGCCATACCCGGTTATCTTTGAGAATTCATTTTGGTTGGCCAAGATCTCCAGAATACTTTCTTTAAACTCCAAGATTGCTATTTTTCTGGAAAGGATATTTCTTGAAAATATTATGGGAGATTTGCGAAAATAGGTTTTGGGAGATTTGCCAAAACTAAAAGATTTCCTTTGCTTATATTTTCGGATATGAAAATTCAAGCTGAACATTTGCAAAACTGATTTTGGAAAATATTTACCAAAACCGAAAATATCTCTCTCTTATCCTTTGGAAAGTGATTAATTCAAAAACTCATACTAAAGATTTTCTCACGGATATATTTGGGCAAAGATAATCTTCCAAATTCAAATTCCTACAATTTTGGGAAACACTATCTTTTAGCCGTTAGAATTCCTTGAGCTAAGCAAAAAATTTCTCTTTGCAAAACTTAGCTGATTTCTTCT
>JACYFF010028871.1:0-10339 GCA_017589665.1 Selenicereus undatus
TAACAGCTATGAACATGTGGACAGAATATAATTGGTTAAACTTTGATCACAATTGATGTGCATAAGTGAAATGATTGTACCCAGTATTCCTCCAACGTGTAATTGTCGATATTAATATGTCTTATAAAGAGTCACAAATTAGAATGTTGGCAGAATCATTGTTTGAATTATGACAACAATGAGATGTCTATACGTAAAAAGGTATTATATATATAATGGAAGAACAAAAATCATTTTTAAAAAGTAAAGTAATTTCTTGTTATGGTTAAAGAATACATGTAGTAATCGTATAAATAATCTAAATGTTCATATGCGGTAAGCAGAATTTTACATTTGATGTTGTTGTCCTAGTGAATTTGATATATCTATGTGCATTATCTCAGTTTTAAGCAGTATATTTGCGTAATTATTTGAATACACATATATTGTTCATTGTGGAGGTAGGGAAGGTAATACATGCCTAAAATTGGACCAATTTTAGTTTTGCCTTGATGTTGTAGTTTGTATCTCAACACTCAAATGGGGGCATCTATCACTACTAAAAACCGGTCATTTTCCGGTGGATGTCAGGCCGTCGGACGATGCCGACGGATATTCCGGCGAAACACCCGTCGACCCCTTGGTTTTTTGAAAACTAGCCGCGAACGGTGCTTTTTTGGGCAGACGAAATATTCCGCCGGAATCTCCGGCGGAAATTTCGACGCAAATTGTCGTCGGTCGGCGTTTTTTGAAAAAAACCGCCTGATTTTGTGGGTTTCGAGGTGGCCGATGGCCGTACCGGCGGACTAGGCCATTGGACCCCTGTTCCCGGTGGCCCTGTTCGTCGGACGACTTTGTCCGACGGCCTGTCCGACGGACAGGGCCGCCGGGAACAGGGGTCGGACGGCTCTTAAAAACGCCTGAACTCGGGCATATTTTCGCAGTCACTCTCTCTCCTTCCTCTCTCCAAAATCGCCCCCCTTCGCCCCTCCCCGGCCGGTCGCCGCCGTGTTGTGGCCCTCCCCCGCCGTCGACCACCTCCTCTTCACCGGCGACCTCTCTCCAAATTCGCCCCCCCTGCCGCCGAGCTCCGGTGCCTCCTACCGGCGTCGCCACCGTCACCGCCGCCTCTTCACCGCCGGCCAACCTCAACATTCCCGTCGTTATCTTCAAGTAAGTATTTAAACCTAAATATTTTGTAGGTTTGTGAAATTGAAAAGATAATTTTGATAGTTTTGTGGTAATTAGTGATTGGTAGATTTATATTGAGTGATATTTGAAATTTGATTATTGTGGAAAATTTGAAATGTATGGATTGTCGCATGCGGTCCGGTAAATTATAGTGGATCGATTATGTGATATTTGTGAAATTGTTGACAATGGTTTGTGTATATTAAAATTAGTGTGAAAATTAATATGTAATTGTTAGGTAAGTGCTATTATTAGTAATTTGTTGGTGTTCTTAATCGTAGTGAAGTGAAGAATGTGTTCGTATAGACATTGAACGTAATTAGTTGTGAAATGTATTTATTGTTGAGGATTGATAGAAAACAATTAGTAAGCAACTATGAGGTTATATTATTCCGTTAAATGTGAAGAAGTTGTGCGTAGATGTTGCTGTGTACAATTTGAGGGAAGGGTGTTGTTGGAATTTGTGTGTTAATGAGATCGATTTTTATGGATTATTAATATGAAGGAAATGGGTCGTAAGAGAAAACGTATTGCGGAAAGGGAAAAAATCCGTTATTGTTGCTGTGAATGTCGTTGTTGTCGGTGTGCATGTCACAACTTTGGGCTCCCACTTCAGACATTGAGACAGGTTTATATCCTGACTTCATTGTCGTAATATGTATGTGCTTTTGTTGGTATCCTGTTAATCGTAGCGTATGACGAAATAGTTTAATGAGAAGTCCATCATGCGTTCACTTGTATACGAATTAAAATTATCAGCATATGTCGATTGTTAAAGTAATCAATATTAATGTGTTGCTTACTTTGTCAATGATGAACAGTGGATAATATGTGCGAACCACCCCATTGGAGGTGGATGTATGAAAGATTTATGTCAGGGAGAAAATCTTATAGGCAGGAGTTCTTAGAAGGAGTAGAGATGTTTGATCAATTTGCAAGGGGTCAAACAGAGTTCATTAACAATGGGCATTATAGATGTCCTTGTGCAAAGTGTGGAAATAGAGCATATAGGGCACCTGATGATGTGAAATTGCACTTGTACCAAAACGGCTTCGTTAAGGGGTATTGGTATTGGACATCTCATGGGGAGATAGAACCAACTGAATATGCAAATGTTGGCATTAGTAACCAACAAAACTTGTATGATGACATGGCTCCAACAAGTCCTTTGGATTTCGACAACACAAACTCGTTTGTCGATCGTGTTGGAGCAATGGTGAACGATGTCATTGTTACTAATGAGGTTGAAGCTAGTGAGCAACCAAATGCAAAAGCTCAGGCATTTTATGATATGCTTCAAACTGCTCAGACGCCTTTGTGGAGGGATGTTCAACACAAACTGAGTTGTCCAATGCTGTGAGATTGATGAGTATAAAATCTGATTACAATATGCCGTAGAATTGTATGAATGAGGTGATGCAGTTACTGCATGAGAGTTGCCCACCAGACAATCGTGTGCCCCAAAGTTACTCAGAGTTGAAAAAGAAGGTCCGAAGTTTGGGTTTAGATGTGCACAGGATTGATTGTTGCCGCGATGGATGCATGCTTTACTTTAAGGAAGATTCAGCCCTTGAAAATTGCAAGTTTTGTGATTTGCCAAGATGGAAGGCGATTAAGTCAGGCGATAATAGGAAGAAGTTAAAATCATATGCAAAAATATTCTACTTCCCTTTGACACCAAGGCTGCAACGCCTTTATGCCTCAAGAAGCACAGCTGAGCACATGAGGTGGCACTATAACAATAGGCGTACAGATGGTGTTTTATGTCACCCTTCAGATGGGGAAACGTGGAAACATTTTGATCGCAAATACCCAGATTTTGCTTCTGAGCCTCGCAATGTGAGGCTTGGTTTGTGTGCTGATGGGTTTAGCCCTTTCTCACAATCTGGTTGTTCTTATTCCATGTGGCCTATGGTTGTGACACCTTACAACCTTCCTCCAGATATGTGCATGACAACGCCATATATGTTCTTGACTTGCATTATACCGGGGCCATCAAATCCAAAGAACAAAATAGATGTGTTCTTGCAACCGTTGATTGATGAGCTCCGAACTCTGTGGGATGGTGTCCAGACTTATGACATTTCCATGAGGCAAAACTTCTTGATGAGAGCTGCCTTAATGTGGACAGTGAATGACTTCCCCGCGCTCGGAATGTTATCTGGATGGAGCACTCATGGTGTTTTGAGTTGCCCTGTTTGTATGGATCAGTTGAGGTCGACACATTTGAAACATGGGGGCAAAGCATCATGGTTTGACTGTCATCGTCGCTTCCTGCCTTGAGATCATGCGTTTCGGAAAAATCGCACCGCGTTCTGTAAGGGAAAAGTGGTGAAAGAGGGCCCTCCATCCAGAAGAAGTGGCGAGGAACTGTGGAATGAGGTGTGTAGTCTTCCAAAAGTAACAACGGGTGGAGATTTTGTAATCCCGGGTTTCAAGGAAAATGTTCACAACTGGACCAAGAGAAGCATCTTCTGGGATTTACCTTATTGGAAAGACCAGTTGCTACATCACAACTTGGATGTTATGCATATAGAGAAAAACTTCTGCGACAACATCATAAACACTGTCATAGATGTTCTGGGAAAAACAAAAGATGATGTGAAGGCGAGGTTGGACATGGCAGACATGTGTGATCGTGCGGAGTTAAATGTTGAACGAGGTGTGAACGGGAGGACATTGAAGCCGAAGGCTTCGTACGTCCTTTCTTTGGACAAAAGGAAGGGGGTATGTGAGTGGGCCCAACAGCTGACAATGCCTGATGCTTATTGCTCCAACTTTGGGAATTGCGTAGATATGAAGGCTGCAAAGTTCCAAAACATGAAGAGTCATGACTGTCATGTGTTCCTGCAGACGCTAATGCCAATAGCATTTCGTGCGCTACCGGACGATGTACTTGAACCACTTGTTGAGTTAAGTGAGTACTTCAAAAACATTTGCTCAACAGTGTTACAGGTCGATAAGTTACAAGAAATGCAACGCAATATACGCATCATCCTTTGCAAATTGGAGAGAGTTTTCCCTCCTGGGTTCTTCAATGTCATGGAGCACTTACCTGTGCATTTGGCAGAAGAAGCATACCTTGGGGGGCCAGTGCAATACCGCTGGATGTATCCATTTGAAAGGTAAATACGTATGACAAATTTCCTGACAGATGTAAATGTAAAATTAAAGTGTACTTCACACACTCACAGAACTTTATTGTAGGTACTTCGGGTGGCTGAAGAAGAAAATTAGAAATAAAACATCCCCTGAGGGGTCAGTGGCCGAAGCATATCTGGTGTTCGAGATATCATAGTTTTCTTCATTCTACTTCGGCGCTAATGTGCCTTCAATGCGCACAAGACGTCGGCGAAATGAGGAAATCAATGTGGAGTCATCAGGAGGGGAGCCAATGTTGTTAGTTTTCGAAACGAAAGGTACTGCTGTGGGAAGTCGGACACAAAGGTACCTAACTGATGAAGAAATGAACGTTGCACAGCTTCATATTGTGTTGAATTGTAATGAAGTTGAACCGTACATCGTGTAAGTTACAAAAAAAAGTACCCATTGCATCCATCACATGCATTGAACGAATACCATTTTATGCATTGAAACATGGTGCTAATCAGTGAATAATGACTTGTGCAGACTATTCAAGCAACAAAAATTACAAGGAAACCCAAATTTCACAAATGTGGAGTTAGATGCACTCATAGAGTCCGAGTTTATTTGGTGGTTCAAGAAAGCAGTAAGATTTTTTAATTTTGCCATCGTCGTTGAAAATAACTGTACTAATTCATCACAGCTTATTTCTAGCAAATGGTCCCGACCTTATGATTTTAAACATATATACTTGTAGGTCGACATTGTTGAAATGTTCACTGACGAACGTCAGGTACACCTGTACCATTTGGCTCAACTGCCTTTGAGGAAGGTCACAACCTGGTCTGCATTTAGGGTGAATGGATTCTTATTTCCAACACAGAAGAGGTGTGAAGGAAAAAAGAGTTACAATTGTGGGGTTTGTGTGAAAGGGAGCGGAGAAGGTGGATTCGAGGATGATTATTATGGAATCCTTCAAGAAGTTATTCGTGTTGAATATCTAGGAGAACCACTAGAGCAATGTACATTGTTCAGGTGTGATTGGTTTGATAACACCCCTCGAGGAACACGTAGCCCCAAACTATGTCCCTTCGTTGAGGTTAATGCAACAAGAAGATGCAAAAAATATGATCCATGCATATTTGCTGCCTCCGCAATGCAGGTGGTATACATGAGGTACCCAAATGGAATAAAAGATAAAGGTAACTGGTGGGTTGTCGTTCCAAACAAATCTAGACACAAAGTGAATGATGAATTCACTTTACCAGTTGCATTTCAAGAGGAACAAGTGTCCCACATGACAGCAGTAACTGACATGCTCCCTGCAACTTTGTTGAATGAGGAGGCAGAAATTGAGGAGGTAAACGAAGACGATCCAGCTGAGAGAAGTGAAGAGGAGGAGTGGGATGATGTTGACGATGATACTGAAGACTCTGAATGAAAGTGATAATAATAAATTAGTTGATTGTGACCTTAAACCAAATTGTATGGGCTGTTAGTTCAGATACTTATGACATTGTACGCGTGACATTTATGACATTGTAATTATGACATTTAATTTGCTATTAATTTCAATTGCAATTAATTATTTGTTCCTCATATTATTTGATCACTACGTTCTGTATATTTGTCTCTAAGATATCAAGTACACATCGTGGCCGTGGGGCCGGACGTGGGCGTTCTCGGGGAGCAGACCGACACGACCCCATCGGTCAGCACAAAGAGGAACCTCAGCGACATCAAATCCCTGAGGTTCCCCACCGCATTATCCTAGACCCTCGCACCACTCCATCCATGCACTTCAACTAGCATATGACACCCACCATCCCCCAGGTACACATGTCTGGCAGTTACATGATCCCGAACCCACCTATTATTCCACAACAATCTGTAGAAAGGAGTTAGGAATAAAGTGAACATGCTTCTAGCCATGGCAGTAGCACAAACAAGCAACTCATCACACCTGACGGCAAAGAGTAAGCAATTATGTCTTACCAACTGTATTATCAATTTGCAATTTCTGACGGGATCCATTCTTTCTTAATTTGCTAGTTTCTGTCCGTATGATGTTGTGTTAGAGATTACAAGGATATTTACGAGCAAATATCCTAAGCCATGGCCAACATGGGGGAAAGTGCCTAAACAACATCGGGACTTGTGGTTTGGTGAGTTCAAGGTAAGAGTTCTCCCAATTCTTTGTACATTCATGTACATATACACATATATGTATTCATATTGTTAGCAGGTATCACATTTTGTGGCATATAATTGTGTTCATGCAAAAGCATTACTGTTGGGCTCCAGAGCATGTGGCCCAGATAGGGAGGAACTTCGAGGAGAAAGGGGCAAGTAGATTGAGGGACACATTCGGGGAGTTGAGGAAGAGGAGGAAGCAACCAGTGTGGTTGTCTGACAGCACTTGGAAGTCGCTGCAGGAGTATTGGGCTTCCGATAAATTTCTGAAGGTGAGTTGGCAGGCAAAGAAGAACCGGAACAGTGAGCAGGATGGGTTAGGTCCTTCTTTGCATAGATCTGGTTCGGTCCCATTTACTGAGCACAGAAGACGCATGGTAAGTGCGTGGTTCGTTATTTGTTGTACTTATTTTTCCCAACGCCTTACCCAATTACAGCCATCCTCCTGTACGTTAACGTATTCTGTTATTGTGTAAGCAAAGAAGCTTAATAGGGACGTTACCGACCTCGAACTTTTCAAGGACACTCATGTAGACGCGGCTAACAAATGGGTGGACAAAAAATCGGAAAAAAGATGGGTAAATCACCTGCATGATTTCTTGATTACGTAACAAATTAGCTCAATATGTTCACGATTGAATGTTACGTCTGGAATGTCTAAATTTATGGAATCTTATTTTGCAGACGGAGCACCAATTGAAGTGGGAGCTGATTCGAAACTCGCAATCTTCCACAGATCCCGGCTCCGAACCAACTGAAGTCCCATCCGAAACCGAGTTGTGGGTGCAAGCTAACTATAACAAAAAGGGCCGTGTGTATGGGCTAGGATCAGAAGGGGTCAAACTGAAGCATCTGGTGAAGTCCACAGCGACATCCCGGGACCGTGATCCTGACCCTGATGTGCGAGCATCAGTCACCCAGCTGAACAGCGAGCTCAGTACGATGGCAGAGAGAAACCGTCACTTAGAAGAGAAAGTGACTTTACTCACTTCGGAATTATCTGGTCTGAAAGATACATTCCGTGAGTTTATGAGAGCTCAGCAAGCATCTGGGTCTGGATCTCGCCCACGCCCTTCTATGCGCCATCGACAACACCGCCGCGCTGCTCCTTACGTCCCTCCTCCTCCTCCTGAACCGCAACCCTGTGACGATGATGACGACGACGATGATGATGATGGTGATGGTGATGGTGACGATGATGATGATGGTGACGATGATGATGATGATGGCGGCAACCCTAGGTATGATGACCGCCCTCATGACTACAGAGATTATCTCATCTAGCATGTCCCTTGATCCTCCCCTTCCTCCTCGATACTTATTATTTGAACAGTTACCTTCTCTTGCGTTTGTTGCATTGCTTTGGTTGCTTATTATTGTACTTCGTATTATTACAATGTCCATTTGATGTGGTTCTTTATTTATACTTATTGACTTAAAGTAACCACGTGTGGTGGTTACGTTTGTTGTGATTTGTGTACCATGTGTAGTGGTTATGGTTGTTGCGATTTGTGTACCACGTGTTGTAGTTTTGGCTCGGCCAACATTTGGTTGGCCTGATTTGTATATGCAGGTTGTAAATGTGTATTTGGGGAACGACGTTTTCAAATTATTTTTTTTTTAATTTCCAGAAAATTCCGACGAAATTTGATGTTCCGTCGAAAAGGGTATACCGGAATGGCCGACGGACACCCATTTTCCGTCGGCATATTCCGACGGAATTCCCACTTTCCGTCGAAATATGCCGACGGAAAATGGGTGTCCGTCGGCCATTACGATGTATTCGGCCAACCTTCCCCGACGGCATTGTCCGTCGGACATTTGAAATTCCGTCGGCAATCCGTCGCCATGTCCGTCGGCAGGTGCGGGTCTACGGGCTTTATTCCTACGGCGAAGGTCCGTCGGATTTTCCGCCGAAAAATCAGTTTTCCGACGAATTTTCGAGCATTTTCCGTCGGAATATCGTTTTTTAGTAGTGTGTGTTGTCGTCCACTTAGTCTGCACTATCAATCCATGGGTCGAAAAGTAAGAATATGTCTGGAATAAACGGTTAAAGTCTAATTCAATAGGAAGGGTACTGCCATACCTCTTACTGTAAATTGATTGCAGTCTGGTTCCAAGTTCCCTCAACACGCAATTATTGATCAAACACTGTTATAAAAAGGGTAACAGCTATGAACACGTGGACAGAATATAATTGGTTAAACTTTTATTACAATTGATGTATATAAGTGAAATGATTGTACCCAGTATTCATCCAACACGTAATTGTCGATCTCAATATGTCTTATAAAGAGTCACAAATAAGAATGTTGGCAGAATCATTGTTTGAATTATGATAACAATGCGATGTCTATACGTAAAAAGATGTTACCTTCTGATAAAATTTGATTACAATGAGGTGTATAACTGACAAGGTTGTACCCAATATTCCCCCAACACGCAATTGTCAATCCCAATCTGTCTTGTAAAGAGTCACAAATAAGAATATGTTGATAGAATCAGTGAGTAAAACAAATAAAAATATCTTGACAAAATAGTTGTTTGAACTATGATAACAATAAGTAAAAAGATGGTACCTTGTGAATGGGTGCAAGACAGCGAGCAGAAAGGTGGGTATGAAACTGGCTTTGGGTTGTGAGTTTTAGCAATCTGTAGAAGTAGTGGAAGCTGTTGCAGAGAGTCGTATGGGGTAGATGTGTTTTGCTCGAATAGGGGAATTCAGTTTTGGAAGGTGAGAGGTTACTCGGATACAGATTTTTATTTTATGTTTTTGGTGGCAGCAGTTTAGGTTGGAAAACGTGGGCGACAGTAATATCTGTGGTTTTTTTTTTTTGCGTGGATGCTTTGTTGGTTACCCCACGTCTCCACAACAAACAGGCTGGCATTTCAAAATTTAAAGATACCTGCAGAGGGACACTTGGGAAGGAGTGCACAGGAATGCAAGAAATGTGTAATCTTGAATTGTGAACAGTTTACGTATTCCAGTATTTATTATATAAAGATTTGTTATTTTCTTATATACGTTGAGTTTGATTACATTTATAAACATCGTTTTGTATCCTGCAACTGTTATAAACATCAAAATGATATAGTTAACGTGCTTAGAAAAATTTGGATTATCTGCCATTGAAGAAATTATTGTTTTCTTACCTTCTTCTAATTCAATAGTTGAGATGGAGTTGAATAAACTTTTTTTTTACTACTAGCTAGTAAAATTATTTTGCGACCAAAGATTAATTTTCTAACAGTTTCAAACCTTAGTCATTTGATGGATGGACAAACAACATGGTAAGAATTAAGGGTTAGCAAGGCTCTCGGATACCTCTGAAACCTGTTCAAAACTAGTCAAGCGGTTCCAGTTTTGATTCTTAAAATAGAGGAACCGACCTAATCGGTTCTGGTTCCAGTTCACAAAAAAATACTCGTATCTAGAACTTGGAACCTATTTAGTTAGAGAAAAATGAATATTTTTTTTGATTTTTTACAAATTTTTCTTTTATTTCTATATTCTCTTTCTATTTGATTTTTTTTCCCTTACAAAAATTGATTCTCCAAATAACAAATTCAACACAATATCTACTAATTTTCTACTGCTAATTGAAGGATGAATCATAATATTTAAAGTAACTAAGACTAAAAAAAATGCAACCTTAATAAATTGACTTTCTTTTTTGTCTAAAGATAGCAGATGAAGGTAAGAAAAGATCAAACATCTTGTCTCTGAAAATTTAATTTGGTAGGTCCTAACATTTGAACATTGGGCGTGGCAGGTACATTCTCAAAAGTTAGAAATCTGTTTGACTAGTTTCGACCCTGATTCTCAATTTTTTGGGTGGGTACCCGGAACCGCTTACCCCTAGTAAAAATAGCAAAAGATGAGTTTGCTTGA
>JACYFF010028872.1:0-10077 GCA_017589665.1 Selenicereus undatus
TAACAGCTATGAACATGTGGACAGAATATAATTGGTTAAACTTTGATCACAATTGATGTGCATAAGTGAAATGATTGTACCCAGTATTCCTCCAACGTGTAATTGTCGATATTAATATGTCTTATAAAGAGTCACAAATTAGAATGTTGGCAGAATCATTGTTTGAATTATGACAACAATGAGATGTCTATACGTAAAAAGGTATTATATATATAATGGAAGAACAAAAATCATTTTTAAAAAGTAAAGTAATTTCTTGTTATGGTTAAAGAATACATGTAGTAATCGTATAAATAATCTAAATGTTCATATGCGGTAAGCAGAATTTTACATTTGATGTTGTTGTCCTAGTGAATTTGATATATCTATGTGCATTATCTCAGTTTTAAGCAGTATATTTGCGTAATTATTTGAATACACATATATTGTTCATTGTGGAGGTAGGGAAGGTAATACATGCCTAAAATTAGACCAATTTTAGTTTTGCCTTGATGTTGTAGTTTGTATCTCAACACTCAAATGGGGGCATCTATCACTACTAAAAACCGGTCATTTTCCGGTGGATGTCAGGCCGTCGGACGATGCCGACGGATATTCCGGCGAAACACCCGTCGACCCCTTGGTTTTTTGAAAACTAGCCGCGAACGGTGCTTTTTTGGGCAGACGAAATATTCTGCCGGAATCTCCGGCGGAAATTTCGACGCAAATTGTCGTCGGTCGGCGTTTTTTGAAAAAAACCGCCTGATTTTGTGGGTTTCGAGGTGGCCGATGGCCGTACCGGCGGACTAGGCCATTGGACCCCTGTTCCCGGTGGCCCTGTTCGTCGGACGACTTTGTCCGACGGCCTGTCCGACGGACAGGGCCGCCGGGAACAGGGGTCGGACGGCTCTTAAAAACGCCTGAACTCGGGCATATTTTCGCAGTCACTCTCTCTCCTTCCTCTCTCCAAAATCGCCCCCCTTCGCCCCTCCCCGGCCGGTCGCCGCCGTGTTGTGGCCCTCCCCCGCCGTCGACCACCTCCTCTTCACCGGCGACCTCTCTCCAAATTCGCCCCCCCTGCCGCCGAGCTCCGGTGCCTCCTACCGGCGTCGCCACCGTCACCGCCGCCTCTTCACCGCCGGCCAACCTCAACATTCCCGTCGTTATCTTCAAGTAAGTATTTAAACCTAAATATTTTGTAGGTTTGTGAAATTGAAAAGATAATTTTGATAGTTTTGTGGTAATTAGTGATTGGTAGATTTATATTGAGTGATATTTGAAATTTGATTATTGTGGAAAATTTGAAATGTATGGATTGTCGCATGCGGTCCGGTAAATTATAGTGGATCGATTATGTGATATTTGTGAAATTGTTGACAATGGTTTGTGTATATTAAAATTAGTGTGAAAATTAATATGTAATTGTTAGGTAAGTGCTATTATTAGTAATTTGTTGGTGTTCTTAATCGTAGTGAAGTGAAGAATGTGTTCGTATAGACATTGAACGTAATTAGTTGTGAAATGTATTTATTGTTGAGGATTGATAGAAAACAATTAGTAAGCAACTATGAGGTTATATTATTCCGTTAAATGTGAAGAAGTTGTGCGTAGATGTTGCTGTGTACAATTTGAGGGAAGGGTGTTGTTGGAATTTGTGTGTTAATGAGATCGATTTTTATGGATTATTAATATGAAGGAAATGGGTCGTAAGAGAAAACGTATTGCGGAAAGGGAAAAAATCCGTTATTGTTGCTGTGAATGTCGTTGTTGTCGGTGTGCATGTCACAACTTTGGGCTCCCACTTCAGACATTGAGACAGGTTTATATCCTGACTTCATTGTCGTAATATGTATGTGCTTTTGTTGGTATCCTGTTAATCGTAGCGTATGACGAAATAGTTTAATGAGAAGTCCATCATGCGTTCACTTGTATACGAATTAAAATTATCAGCATACGTCGATTGTTAAAGTAATCAATATTAATGTGTTGCTTACTTTGTCAATGATGAACAGTGGATAATATGTGCGAACCACCCCATTGGAGGTGGATGTATGAAAGATTTATGTCAGGGAGAAAATCTTATAGGCAGGAGTTCTTAGAAGGAGTAGAGATGTTTGATCAATTTGCAAGGGGTCAAACAGAGTTCATTAACAATGGGCATTATAGATGTCCTTGTGCAAAGTGTGGAAATAGAGCATATAGGGCACCTGATGATGTGAAATTGCACTTGTACCAAAACGGCTTCGTTAAGGGGTATTGGTATTGGACATCTCATGGGGAGATAGAACCAACTGAATATGCAAATGTTGGCATTAGTAACCAACAAAACTTGTATGAATGAGGTGATGCAGTTACTGCATGAGAGTTGCCCACCAGACAATCGTGTGCCCCAAAGTTACTCAGAGTTGAAAAAGAAGGTCCGAAGTTTGGGTTTAGATGTGCACAGGATTGATTGTTGCCGCGATGGATGCATGCTTTACTTTAAGGAAGATTCAGCCCTTGAAAATTGCAAGTTTTGTGATTTGCCAAGATGGAAGGCGATTAAGTCAGGCGATAATAGGAAGAAGTTAAAATCATATGCAAAAATATTCTACTTCCCTTTGACACCAAGGCTGCAACGCCTTTATGCCTCAAGAAGCACAGCTGAGCACATGAGGTGGCACTATAACAATAGGCGTACAGATGGTGTTTTATGTCACCCTTCAGATGGGGAAACGTGGAAACATTTTGATCGCAAATACCCAGATTTTGCTTCTGAGCCTCGCAATGTGAGGCTTGGTTTGTGTGCTGATGGGTTTAGCCCTTTCTCACAATCTGGTTGTTCTTATTCCATGTGGCCTATGGTTGTGACACCTTACAACCTTCCTCCAGATATGTGCATGACAACGCCATATATGTTCTTGACTTGCATTATACCGGGGCCATCAAATCCAAAGAACAAAATAGATGTGTTCTTGCAACCGTTGATTGATGAGCTCCGAACTCTGTGGGATGGTGTCCAGACTTATGACATTTCCATGAGGCAAAACTTCTTGATGAGAGCTGCCTTAATGTGGACAGTGAATGACTTCCCCGCGCTCGGAATGTTATCTGGATGGAGCACTCATGGTGTTTTGAGTTGCCCTGTTTGTATGGATCAGTTGAGGTCGACACATTTGAAACATGGGGGCAAAGCATCATGGTTTGACTGTCATCGTCGCTTCCTGCCTTGAGATCATGCGTTTCGGAAAAATCGCACCGCGTTCTGTAAGGGAAAAGTGGTGAAAGAGGGCCCTCCATCCAGAAGAAGTGGCGAGGAACTGTGGAATGAGGTGTGTAGTCTTCCAAAAGTAACAACGGGTGGAGATTTTGTAATCCCGGGTTTCAAGGAAAATGTTCACAACTGGACCAAGAGAAGCATCTTCTGGGATTTACCTTATTGGAAAGACCAGTTGCTACATCACAACTTGGATGTTATGCATATAGAGAAAAACTTCTGCGACAACATCATAAACACTGTCATAGATGTTCTGGGAAAAACAAAAGATGATGTGAAGGCGAGGTTGGACATGGCAGACATGTGTGATCGTGCGGAGTTAAATGTTGAACGAGGTGTGAACGGGAGGACATTGAAGCCGAAGGCTTCGTACGTCCTTTCTTTGGACAAAAGGAAGGGGGTATGTGAGTGGGCCCAACAGCTGACAATGCCTGATGCTTATTGCTCCAACTTTGGGAATTGCGTAGATATGAAGGCTGCAAAGTTCCAAAACATGAAGAGTCATGACTGTCATGTGTTCCTGCAGACGCTAATGCCAATAGCATTTCGTGCGCTACCGGACGATGTACTTGAACCACTTGTTGAGTTAAGTGAGTACTTCAAAAACATTTGCTCAACAGTGTTACAGGTCGATAAGTTACAAGAAATGCAACGCAATATACGCATCATCCTTTGCAAATTGGAGAGAGTTTTCCCTCCTGGGTTCTTCAATGTCATGGAGCACTTACCTGTGCATTTGGCAGAAGAAGCATACCTTGGGGGGCCAGTGCAATACCGCTGGATGTATCCATTTGAAAGGTAAATACGTATGACAAATTTCCTGACAGATGTAAATGTAAAATTAAAGTGTACTTCACACACTCACAGAACTTTATTGTAGGTACTTCGGGTGGCTGAAGAAGAAAATTAGAAATAAAACATCCCCTGAGGGGTCAGTGGCCGAAGCATATCTGGTGTTCGAGATATCATAGTTTTCTTCATTCTACTTCGGCGCTAATGTGCCTTCAATGCGCACAAGACGTCGGCGAAATGAGGAAATCAATGTGGAGTCATCAGGAGGGGAGCCAATGTTGTTAGTTTTCGAAACGAAAGGTACTGCTGTGGGAAGTCGGACACAAAGGTACCTAACTGATGAAGAAATGAACGTTGCACAGCTTCATATTGTGTTGAATTGTAATGAAGTTGAACCGTACATCGTGTAAGTTACAAAAAAAAGTACCCATTGCATCCATCACATGCATTGAACGAATACCATTTTATGCATTGAAACATGGTGCTAATCAGTGAATAATGACTTGTGCAGACTATTCAAGCAACAAAAATTACAAGGAAACCCAAATTTCACAAATGTGGAGTTAGATGCACTCATAGAGTCCGAGTTTATTTGGTGGTTCAAGAAAGCAGTAAGATTTTTTAATTTTGCCATCGTCGTTGAAAATAACTGTACTAATTCATCACAGCTTATTTCTAGCAAATGGTCCCGACCTTATGATTTTAAACATATATACTTGTAGGTCGACATTGTTGAAATGTTCACTGACGAACGTCAGGTACACCTGTACCATTTGGCTCAACTGCCTTTGAGGAAGGTCACAACCTGGTCTGCATTTAGGGTGAATGGATTCTTATTTCCAACACAGAAGAGGTGTGAAGGAAAAAAGAGTTACAATTGTGGGGTTTGTGTGAAAGGGAGCGGAGAAGGTGGATTCAAGGATGATTATTATGGAATCCTTCAAGAAGTTATTCGTGTTGAATATCTAGGAGAACCACTAGAGCAATGTACATTGTTCAGGTGTGATTGGTTTGATAACACCCCTCGAGGAACACGTAGCCCCAAACTATGTCCCTTCGTTGAGGTTAATGCAACAAGAAGATGCAAAAAATATGATCCATGCATATTTGCTGCCTCCGCAATGCAGGTGGTATACATGAGGTACCCAAATGGAATAAAAGATAAAGGTAACTGGTGGGTTGTCGTTCCAAACAAATCTAGACACAAAGTGAATGATGAATTCACTTTACCAGTTGCATTTCAAGAGGAACAAGTGTCCCACATGACAGCAGTAACTGACATGCTCCCTGCAACTTTGTTGAATGAGGAGGCAGAAATTGAGGAGGTAAACGAAGACGATCCAGCTGAGAGAAGTGAAGAGGAGGAGTGGGATGATGTTGACGATGATACTGAAGACTCTGAATGAAAGTGATAATAATAAATTAGTTGATTGTGACCTTAAACCAAATTGTATGGGCTGTTAGTTCAGATACTTATGACATTGTACGCGTGACATTTATGACATTGTAATTATGACATTTAATTTGCTATTAATTTCAATTGCAATTAATTATTTGTTCCTCATATTATTTGATCACTACGTTCTGTATATTTGTCTCTAAGATATCAAGTACACATCGTGGCCGTGGGGCCGGACGTGGGCGTTCTCGGGGAGCAGACCGACACGACCCCATCGGTCAGCACAAAGAGGAACCTCAGCGACATCAAATCCCTGAGGTTCCCCACCGCATTATCCTAGACCCTCGCACCACTCCATCCATGCACTTCAACTAGCATATGACACCCACCATCCCCCAGGTACACATGTCTGGCAGTTACATGATCCCGAACCCACCTATTATTCCACAACAATCTGTAGAAAGGAGTTAGGAATAAAGTGAACATGCTTCTAGCCATGGCAGTAGCACAAACAAGCAACTCATCACACCTGACGGCAAAGAGTAAGCAATTATGTCTTACCAACTGTATTATCAATTTGCAATTTCTGACGGGATCCATTCTTTCTTAATTTGCTAGTTTCTGTCCGTATGATGTTGTGTTAGAGATTACAAGGATATTTACGAGCAAATATCCTAAGCCATGGCCAACATGGGGGAAAGTGCCTAAACAACATCGGGACTTGTGGTTTGGTGAGTTCAAGGTAAGAGTTCTCCCAATTCTTTGTACATTCATGTACATATACACATATATGTATTCATATTGTTAGCAGGTATCACATTTTGTGGCATATAATTGTGTTCATGCAAAAGCATTACTGTTGGGCTCCAGAGCATGTGGCCCAGATAGGGAGGAACTTCGAGGAGAAAGGGGCAAGTAGATTGAGGGACACATTCGGGGAGTTGAGGAAGAGGAGGAAGCAACCAGTGTGGTTGTCTGACAGCACTTGGAAGTCGCTGCAGGAGTATTGGGCTTCCGATAAATTTCTGAAGGTGAGTTGGCAGGCAAAGAAGAACCGGAACAGTGAGCAGGATGGGTTAGGTCCTTCTTTGCATAGATCTGGTTCGGTCCCATTTACTGAGCACAGAAGACGCATGGTAAGTGCGTGGTTCGTTATTTGTTGTACTTATTTTTCCCAACGCCTTACCCAATTACAGCCATCCTCCTGTACGTTAACGTATTCTGTTATTGTGTAAGCAAAGAAGCTTAATACGGACGTTACCGACCTCGAACTTTTCAAGGACACTCATGTAGACGCGGCTAACAAATGGGTGGACAAAAAATCGGAAAAAAGATGGGTAAATCACCTGCATGATTTCTTGATTACGTAACAAATTAGCTCAATATGTTCACGATTGAATGTTACGTCTGGAATGTCTAAATTTATGGAATCTTATTTTGCAGACGGAGCACCAATTGAAGTGGGAGCTGATTCGAAACTCGCAATCTTCCACAGATCCCGGCTCCGAACCAACTGAAGTCCCATCCGAAACCGAGTTGTGGGTGCAAGCTAACTATAACAAAAAGGGCCGTGTGTATGGGCTAGGATCAGAAGGGGTCAAACTGAAGCATCTGGTGAAGTCCACAGCGACATCCCGGGACCGTGATCCTGACCCTGATGTGCGAGCATCAGTCACCCAGCTGAACAGCGAGCTCAGTACGATGGCAGAGAGAAACCGTCACTTAGAAGAGAAAGTGACTTTACTCACTTCGGAATTATCTGGTCTGAAAGATACATTCCGTGAGTTTATGAGAGCTCAGCAAGCATCTGGGTCTGGATCTCGCCCACGCCCTTCTATGCGCCATCGACAACACCGCCGCGCTGCTCCTTACGTCCCTCCTCCTCCTCCTGAACCGCAACCCTGTGACGATGATGACGACGACGATGATGATGATGGTGATGGTGATGGTGACGATGATGATGATGGTGACGATGATGATGATGATGGCGGCAACCCTAGGTATGATGACCGCCCTCATGACTACAGAGATTATCTCATCTAGCATGTCCCTTGATCCTCCCCTTCCTCCTCGATACTTATTATTTGAACAGTTACCTTCTCTTGCGTTTGTTGCATTGCTTTGGTTGCTTATTATTGTACTTCGTATTATTACAATGTCCATTTGATGTGGTTCTTTATTTATACTTATTGACTTAAAGTAACCACGTGTGGTGGTTACGTTTGTTGTGATTTGTGTACCATGTGTAGTGGTTATGGTTGTTGCGATTTGTGTACCACGTGTTGTAGTTTTGGCTCGGCCAACATTTGGTTGGCCTGATTTGTATATGCAGGTTGTAAATGTGTATTTGGGGAACGACGTTTTCAAATTATTTTTTTTTTAATTTCCAGAAAATTCCGACGAAATTTGATGTTCCGTCGAAAAGGGTATACCGGAATGGCCGACGGACACCCATTTTCCGTCGGCATATTCCGACGGAATTCCCACTTTCCGTCGAAATATGCCGACGGAAAATGGGTGTCCGTCGGCCATTACGATGTATTCGGCCAACCTTCCCCGACGGCATTGTCCGTCGGACATTTGAAATTCCGTCGGCAATCCGTCGCCATGTCCGTCGGCAGGTGCGGGTCTACGGGCTTTATTCCTACGGCGAAGGTCCGTCGGATTTTCCGCCGAAAAATCAGTTTTCCGACGAATTTTCGAGCATTTTCCGTCGGAATATCGTTTTTTAGTAGTGTGTGTTGTCGTCCACTTAGTCTGCACTATCAATCCATGGGTCGAAAAGTAAGAATATGTCTGGAATAAACGGTTAAAGTCTAATTCAATAGGAAGGGTACTGCCATACCTCTTACTGTAAATTGATTGCAGTCTGGTTCCAAGTTCCCTCAACACGCAATTATTGATCAAACACTGTTATAAAAAGGGTAACAGCTATGAACACGTGGACAGAATATAATTGGTTAAACTTTTATTACAATTGATGTATATAAGTGAAATGATTGTACCCAGTATTCATCCAACACGTAATTGTCGATCTCAATATGTCTTATAAAGAGTCACAAATAAGAATGTTGGCAGAATCATTGTTTGAATTATGATAACAATGCGATGTCTATACGTAAAAAGATGTTACCTTCTGATAAAATTTGATTACAATGAGGTGTATAACTGACAAGGTTGTACCCAATATTCCCCCAACACGCAATTGTCAATCCCAATCTGTCTTGTAAAGAGTCACAAATAAGAATATGTTGATAGAATCAGTGAGTAAAACAAATAAAAATATCTTGACAAAATAGTTGTTTGAACTATGATAACAATAAGTAAAAAGATGGTACCTTGTGAATGGGTGCAAGACAGCGAGCAGAAAGGTGGGTATGAAACTGGCTTTGGGTTGTGAGTTTTAGCAATCTGTAGAAGTAGTGGAAGCTGTTGCAGAGAGTCGTATGGGGTAGATGTGTTTTGCTCGAATAGGGGAATTCAGTTTTGGAAGGTGAGAGGTTACTCGGATACAGATTTTTATTTTATGTTTTTGGTGGCAGCAGTTTAGGTTGGAAAACGTGGGCGACAGTAATATCTGTGGTTTTTTTTTTTTGCGTGGATGCTTTGTTGGTTACCCCACGTCTCCACAACAAACAGGCTGGCATTTCAAAATTTAAAGATACCTGCAGAGGGACACTTGGGAAGGAGTGCACAGGAATGCAAGAAATGTGTAATCTTGAATTGTGAACAGTTTACGTATTCCAGTATTTATTATATAAAGATTTGTTATTTTCTTATATACGTTGAGTTTGATTACATTTATAAACATCGTTTTGTATCCTGCAACTGTTATAAACATCAAAATGATATAGTTAACGTGCTTAGAAAAATTTGGATTATCTGCCATTGAAGAAATTATTGTTTTCTTACCTTCTTCTAATTCAATAGTTGAGATGGAGTTGAATAAACTTTTTTTTTACTACTAGCTAGTAAAATTATTTTGCGACCAAAGATTAATTTTCTAACAGTTTCAAACCTTAGTCATTTGATGGATGGACAAACAACATGGTAAGAATTAAGGGTTAGCAAGGCTCTCGGATACCTCTGAAACCTGTTCAAAACTAGTCAAGCGGTTCCAGTTTTGATTCTTAAAATAGAGGAACCGACCTAATCGGTTCTGGTTCCAGTTCACAAAAAAATACTCGTATCTAGAACTTGGAACCTATTTAGTTAGAGAAACATGAATATTTTTTTTGATTTTTTACAAATTTTTCTTTTATTTCTATATTCTCTTTCTATTTGATTTTTTTTCCCTTACAAAAATTGATTCTCCAAATAACAAATTCAACACAATATCTACTAATTTTCTACTGCTAATTGAAGGATGAATCATAATATTTAAAGTAACTAAGACTAAAAAAAATGCAACCTTAATAAATTGACTTTCTTTTTTGTCTAAAGATAGCAGATGAAGGTAAGAAAAGATCAAACATCTTGTCTCTGAAAATTTAATTTGGTAGGTCCTAACATTTGAACATTGGGCGTGGCAGGTACATTCTCAAAAGTTAGAAATCTGTTTGACTAGTTTCGACCCTGATTCTCAATTTTTTGGGTGGGTACCTGGAACCGCTTACCCCTAGTAAAAATAGCAAAAGATGAGTTTGCTTGA
>JACYFF010028882.1:0-13400 GCA_017589665.1 Selenicereus undatus
ATATATATATATATATATATATATATATATATATATCTGTGGGACAAGTAAGATTAAGCTGCCATGTATCGGAATCATTTGGTCATGATACTAAGACTTTACATCAGGAATGCTCCCATTACTTTCTGTCATTGACTTATTCCTGCCCTAGTTACCTTGAATCATTCAGATGCATCATTTCTTTGCTGCTAACACTCTCTTGATTTGTAATGAGGTGTTTATGGAAATTCTCATATGTGGTCTGTGGGGACTTTTTCAAACACATCTAAGCAGCCTTTCTTATAGGTGTTTTAAACCCTGACAATCTCAGTCGTTTAATTCTCTCTTTCCATAATAGAGCCTATAATGACTCCTGGTGTGCATTACTATGTGATTTGCAGTTTTTTATAAGCATATTTGACTCATTCTACCTACAGCTTGCAGCTTAGTTATCACTATGTTCGTAGTTTTACTGTTATCTACTTGAACCCCTTGCTTCTATTTGGGTACTATACATTTATTGCTTGCAAAGTCTTTGGTTGCTTCAGACCCAATCATTGAGTGCCCTTTCAACAATTAATGTATCCATATTGTTCGTGTTGTTATAGCACCGTAACGTTATGCTGGCATACTACTCTATGGCCATGACTGCATGTCGTTATTCAAGTTATTTTGGCAATCCTTTCTTTTCTAGTACAACCTAGTTTGGTAATGATAAACAACGATTTCTATTATTTCCATCTGCTAATAGTTTTGAAGTTTATATGTCTACCCAAGACTTCCACTTGTTGCAAATTGTTTTATTGATGGATGACATCATGTTCAGTCATAAGATTGACTCCTTCATTTTGATGTACTGTCTTTTCCAACATCAGATGAATAAAATTTTTCTTCTGATAGTGTTGACCCTTATCTTTGTCATTTTACTCACATACGGATACCGTATAACTTTTCAAAAGCCGCTTTGGTAACCTGTTACATTTCTTCACCTTCATTACTTAATACTCTCTCTCAACTTCATAACATCGTTCATTTACTTTACTATCATGACCATCTTGAATAAACTGCATGTCTTGTATATGCAGGACATTTATATGTCTTACTTCTTTCATTACGAATCCTCGTCCTTTCATTCATTCAGCTTACATGCCTATCCTTCATAACCAATAAAGAAATATCTTTGCAAGAGTTCATGGTGTGGTTGCATCTCTCTGCACTTTAGATCGCCCCTTGTCTTTTAAATTTACTGAGACCAGTAAGCAGTTGAATGTGTTATGTATAGTATTGCTGGAAACATATTCATTGGGCATTCAATGAAGTTTGATTGGTATACGTTGTTATCATTATGGAGATGAACTGATTGTGTACTTATAGAAGATGACTTGTAAAGATCTTAAGGTTAGTTTGAGAAATGTGGAAAGACTAGACGTGTATTTTCATGGACTGAGAGAAGAAAAATCCTATTTCTGCCCTAATTTTATTATGCAAGCAAGTGAATTATCATGTCAGTAATATATTGACTATTAGTGATTTGTCAACCACACTTGGTATATCCATATCCATATTTCCAGTTGGTGGATTTAGAAATGTTTCATCTGAGGACTATCAGGATTGTTTCTCCCCAAGAAACATTGATTTTCAGATCAACCTAGTTCTAGGTGCTCAATCCATTTTCAAAACCCCTATCATATGACCCCCAACAGAGTCCAAAGAATTAAAGACTCAGTGGATGAATTATAAGGAATTTGTTTAACCAAGTGTGTCGCTGTGCGGAACCTCAGGTTCATACGAAGAAGAAAGACAGAACCTTATGGTTGTGTACTACACACAGAGAGTTGCACAAGATCACTGTCAAAATAAGTGCCCTATACCTTGAACAAATGATTGATGGGATTAATTGTCAGCAGCAGATGTCTTTTCCAATAATGATTTAAGGTTCGAACATCACACCTAAACCATGCAACCACAGTTTATCTTTTGCAAGAATACCCATTTATAGTAATTCTTGTTTGCTTGTCTCATCTTCAAAACTTGATACTATCAAATATTGTTTCATCTCCCTTGCATTTCAACCCGATGTTTCTTATTAGCGTGATCTTCCATGTCTTCGCCAACCCATTGTTAAGTATGCAATACATTTTTATTCAACCTTATATGATTGTCAACATTGCAGTGCTCTCGACCTTCACCATCTTTATTTCATGATCATAAGTTGTAGTTCATTTCGTTGAGAGCTGATTCCCACATCTACCTTACATCTCATTTATTCATAATAATACGCTCGTATAAATTATTCTGAATTCATAATATAATTCAACTCTCATTGGTGTGGGTGATTGCAATTGTCATGATCCCCTTACTCTCCCCACACATATACCTTACATGGTCATAATTCAACTGTCATTGGTGTCGATGATTGCAATTGTCATGATCCCCTTACTCTTCTTATTTTGAACTTCAACTCCCACACATATACCTTACAAGCTCATAAGTAAACTCTAGCTTTTCTGTTCAATCTTATTATTGGACGTGAATTTGGTTTTATGTGAGCAAAGGCACATTTCTCATGTCACTTGTTCAATCTATTTACTTATGCATTGGTACTTTGCTCTTCAATCTATGGATCTATTTGTGGCACTCACAATTTTCACACCTATATTTTATATCCTCATAAGTGAATTTCAGTAATCCTTATTTAATCTTATTTTCGTACTGAACTTGGCTCCATATGAGCAAATGCATGTTTCCCACTACAGCCTATTCAATCCGTTTAACTATTAATTAGGCCTTGCTTGTTCAAGCTATTTCTTTACCCATTGTACCTTGTTTATCCAATCCATTTATCTATCCATTGGCCCTATGCTTGTCTAATCCATTTATCCATCTATTACACTTTGCTTGTGCAATCTAGTTGTCTATCTATTGCATTTATCTCGTTCCTTGTGGCTATAAAGTCACCTAGTGAAACCCAGTTACTTGTCATCTTGTTTCCAGTTGATCAGTTAAACCCGAGTATAACTATCCCATCTTTCTCCTTGGTGGATTATTTATTGAACCCTTTATGATCCATATTTAAAAACGACGATTCTTGTGCCATTATATTTCAAAATTCATGATACACTTATGGTTGTCTTTATTCTAACTACCCCATGATAATCTCTCCTTTATTTGCCTTTTGTAGTCTCATTGTTCATTTCTTTTGTATGCAATGATTCATTTGGCTAGGAATTTCACCACTCCCATCCCTAACCATGGTCATTTCATTGCCCTTTATCGACCGGGAGCAGATCCTTGAGTAGTCGGATAAAGGGAGATCCTGTGAGATATTAGGATGTTTAGATGAGGAAATTTTTATAAGGGTATAACTCAAGCACTGTCTAATTATATTGGAGTGAGCCAGAAGAAACATTGAGTACAAGGTCAGAGCTAACCCAAGCAAGCATTAAGAGGGAAAATTCAAGTACATGTCGAGGTGATACAAGGTCGACAAAGCAGTTGTGCTGGCAAAACAAAGAAATAACCAAAGTCTCAAATGAGATATAAAGTATTCCGAAGGGGTTATCTAGTCAAGGGTGTCAGGAGACTGGATATCAATGCTAATTAAGCCCTCATTACTTTGGGCTTTATGAGTCAGTAGTGTAGAGTACCTCATTTGCAGTAACAAGGTTCTTTTCTTTCGAAGAGAATATCACTTTTGAAGCAGAGTAATTGAGTTTATTGAAGCATTTGTGTGAGAAGTATCCAGATCTACTACCGAAACATGGGGTTAAGAAGTTATACAATATGTACACCCTTAGTCGGTATACATTCAGCAAATTATACCCCTTCAGAGGGAAACATTGGGAACCAATGGCCCATGTGTTTTAAAGCAGCATTGCATATAGTTGACAAGTGTTATAAGTTTCGAGGACGAAACTCTTTAAGGGGGGAAGGCTGTAATAACCCGACCGTAACCCATATTTATTTATTTCATCAATCATGTTTATTCATTTACTTTATTATGTTTATTGACCTAATCACTCATGGTTAATTTCTTAACGAAATCATGTTATTAAATTCAACTACAGTCAATTTATTTATTTATTGAATTCCATTAAGTTATTTAAAATTTCCACCTTTATTTATCATATTTAATCATCCCGGTTTGGAGATATTTCATTTTGGGTACCACCTTGCAACTCAAGTTTCATTGATTGATTAAATATCGAGTGAATCGATATTGGGCCTCGGTGAGTATAAATTAGTGATTAATTATTTTCTTATCTTCGGTAAACTTTAATTCTAAGCAATACAAATTTTTATTTTTGTTCAACACTCCAAATAATTTTTCCAGCCCCAATTTATCCTTTTGGGCCCAAAACAAAAGCCTAAAACCTTACTAACTTTTGTTATTTCACTAAATACTCATTTTAGCACCTAATTTTAATTAGCAAAAAGTTAATTTTTGGGTGGATAATTTTCAGCCATATGTGGCTATAAATTAACCATTTTTACACACAAAATTTAGAAAAAAAAATCACAAGCCCATTCTCCATTTTCTCTCTCTGCCTCACGGTGGCTGGGCTGAAAACAGGGGCAGCAGCTGCTGCTCCTTTTTGCCACCCATTTTGGTGGTTCCAGCTACTTTTCCGGCCACCTCCCAGCTGCCTCGTGTTCCCCTTGCTGCTAGCTATCATGTCCAACCCCCCAAATTACTCAAAATAGCCTCCTCCTCTCTCTATTTCAAGCCTAAAGTAAGGTATATCCTCATCCCTAAGTTGTTTTATTTTGAAATTTTGGGGTTATTTTGGTTGTGATTATTGTTTATATGATCAAATTGATAGTTATTGTGCAATTTTTATTGAGTTTGGAGATGTTTGGAGTTATAGGTATTTGATCAAGAGCATGATTTCATGGTTTTGTAATTGTTGAATTGCCACTGTTGAAAATTATGGAAATTATGGGATTGTCCAAAAATTCTAAAATTTTTAATGTAGATTATATATATTATTTGGGATGTTTTGGAAAAAGGTCATGAATTTTGGAGGTATAGTAAGTGAGTTATGGAATTTTGAAGAAAACTGCCCTGTTTTGGATACGAATTTAGTAATTATGTATTAGTGAAGTTGTTTAGAGTTTGGATATATGTATATATGAGGCCTTAAATCATATTTTGTATCTGATTGTGGTGATTTGAAATGATTTCAAGTGAGTTTTATGTGAAAAAGGAAGAGAAAGTTAAATCAGTGAAGGGTTGAAATTTTAGGAAATTAGGGCTGACTTTGGGACTAAACTGGTAATGAATGGTGCAGATAAAAATTATGATTTTTGGTGGGTAGATCGTTCAGTGTGTTATCTTTCAACTACCTCTTGAATCGCCCTAATTCGAGGTATGTGGAAAACGTTATGGTTGTTTTACCAAAACTGCGCAGAATGAGATCAAAACTGATACACTTGTGTTTTAGTCCCATTTTGGGATCCTATTGTGGGAATCATGTTTTGAGTTGTACGTGAATGTTTTTGGAGTCTTCTTAATATTTTCATATTGGGGTTTTAGGTCTCCATTAAAGGTCTAGAATGAAAGTTATGAATTTTTGAAATGAACTGACCTGCTTGGGTGTAAATCAGGTTGTTATTACAATTTTTGTGCAGTTTATACTTGGAGGAAACTTCTAAAAATTTAATTGCAGATTTTTCATATTATTTCTGAATTTTCTATAGGATCTCATGAATTGTGGTTGAGTATTTTGAGTTTGGTGATTTTTGGAGGCATTTTGAGTAATTGTATAAAGAGCAATAATAAAGATTAAGTGAGATTTATCATGCACTCATTCTGTGTATTTTTGGTCAAGTCATTTAAGGGGGAAATAAATATTCATGGATTTTCATGGAGCTTTTAGCTTGATTAATGAGGAAGATGAAGACAAATATACAATTGGGAGCTTGTTTATGAGCTTTGATTCAGTTATGGATTTTACACAGAAAATACCATTCTTGGTGAGCTTAATAGCTTCTATTGAGTTCAATGACCCATTTGAGGTGGAATTCTTTAACTAATGGATTTATGAATGAAATACGGAAGTGGGATGTTGTGACTCAGAAACCATATTTATCAGACCAAGTTATTGCAGTTTGTGCTATTTGAACCAAGATATACCTCTCTTGGCCTCAGACCTGTATTACTTACTCAATTCAGATTGTATCAAATGTATTTATTAAGCTATTCTAGTGTACTCGCTGGTATCTTGAATCAAGTTATACATCGGCAAGCCTTAAACCCGTATCGGCAAGCCTTAAACCCGTATCAGTAACCTATTTCAGAAAAGGCCATAACCACTCTTTCAATTATCACCATCAAGGCCTTTTCCTTTGTAATCTCATTTATCTCATTGTGGACTATTTTACTTTCATTTACTTTATATCAAATTTAATTACTTTCATCAATTCAATTTTGATGTTATATTAAAATACACAAGCTATTATACCATTTAATTACTCAATTTATGTTACCCATACTTTTACTTACTCAATCATGCGAGTAAGGATCATTTACTGACTATACATACTTACAATGACATTTATGAAACAGAGTTGAGGCTTAGTTATCGTTCCCTATTATGCGTAAGTGTTATCAAGTCAGAACATATTTAGCAAGTCCGATGATATTTATGAAACAGCTAACTTGTGTCAAGTCAGATGATATTTTTAAAGGCTCAAGGCACGTCCATTGCCTGTATCTTCAGAAAGCAGATCATGTTTATCATGTTACAACTCTTAATGAGTTTATCAATGAATCAGTTTATACAGTAATTTTCCATTTAACTTGTGACCTCGTCAGTTATCATTTATAGGGCGTCAGCCCATCATTTACCCGCGCGGCTTCAGGCCAACTCTTGATCGAATTGGCAGGTGTACACCTATGTATAGATCATATTAGTGCAAGGGGTTCACATCCAGATAATAATGAGCAATTCAATTTCATATTACTTTCATTTTCATTGTTATTGCCAACTAAATGAATTGCAAAGTTGGGTACCCATCAACAGTGTTTCTATGCTCATTTTACAATACAGGGATGTATGTGCTGAGTTTTTGCTCATATTTTTGAATTGCTTTCATGTTTTTCATTTTAGGTAATGAAGTGTCACATGTTTCTCCATTTAGCAAGCCCCTTTGGAACTCGTTAGATGCTCACAGTGGATTCAGCATAGCATGAATATTGTAACTGACCTTAGGGTCAAGTACTTGTGTGGGATGGAATGTGAGTTAGTACATGGTATGGTTGAACTATTATGGACTTTGGTCTTGAAGTGTTTCAGCTAATAGATTTTGTGATTGCAAGCACGAGTTGCAAGACTAAATGGTTTCAGTGAGCCTTGTCCTTATCAGGATAGTGGTAGCGCCTTCATTTACTGAGTCTTCCGCTGCAATTATCAGTAACCATGTCATTAGTATTTTGGGGGTGTTACAGATTTGGTATCAGAGCTAAGGTTTTAAGGGCCATTGTGAGCTATCAACTGTTTATGAGTTAGGTATCAAGGTGTGTATGAGTTATGTTGGACCAGTTAAATGAGTTGTTGGCTATAAATTCATATGTACGGGCATATATGGAGAAACCATTTTCATCTGGGTGACTCAATCATTTGTTAATATCGTGAGATTCAAGCATGAGGAAAGTGGATTGTGGAACCATTTGGGTCACCTATTAGAGAGGCATGTTCTCATTTACCTGGGAGTTGTATTGTATGTTCCCTTTCTCGTATTTGTTTAAATTTTTGTAGTTGTGCACTCCGGGTGTGTGACCTGTTGAGTTATGAACTCCGGCGTGTGGCCGTTGAGCTATGAAGTGTTTCTCACCATTTCAGGTATCAATTGTACGGCTTTAAGCCTGGGTTTTAGCCAATTTTTAGGCAGAACTCTGTCCGTTTTGTCCAAGGATTTGAGAGTCTTATTGAGGTGTGTTAATATACCTACTTTTGGGTATAGTAATGGTTGGCACCTAATATGGGGATGCCATTTGCAACTTTTTAAGGGATTAATACAGTCTTAAGTTAGATGCAAACCTCTAGATGAGCAAATGCATGGCGGGGCAATATCTTTGAGGTGAACTAGTATGAGATGAACACTACAATGAGTGCTTATGTATGGTGATAACAATTAGTGGCTTAAGGTGTGCTACTTGGCATATATATATATATATATATATATATATATATATATATATATATATATATATATATATCTGTGGGACAAGTAAGATTAAGCTGCCATGTATCGGAATCATTTGGTCATGATACTAAGACTTTACATCAGGAATGCTCCCATTACTTTCTGTCATTGACTTATTCCTGCCCTAGTTACCTTGAATCATTCAGATGCATCATTTCTTTGCTGCTAACACTCTCTTGATTTGTAATGAGGTGTTTATGGAAATTCTCATATGTGGTCTGTGGGGACTTTTTCAAACACATCTAAGCAGCCTTTCTTATAGGTGTTTTAAACCCTGACAATCTCAGTCGTTTAATTCTCTCTTTCCATAATAGAGCCTATAATGACTCCTGGTGTGCATTACTATGTGATTTGCAGTTTTTTATAAGCATATTTGACTCATTCTACCTACAGCTTGCAGCTTAGTTATCACTATGTTCGTAGTTTTACTGTTATCTACTTGAACCCCTTGCTTCTATTTGGGTACTATACATTTATTGCTTGCAAAGTCTTTGGTTGCTTCAGACCCAATCATTGAGTGCCCTTTCAACAATTAATGTATCCATATTGTTCGTGTTGTTATAGCACCGTAACGTTATGCTGGCATACTACTCTATGGCCATGACTGCATGTCGTTATTCAAGTTATTTTGGCAATCCTTTCTTTTCTAGTACAACCTAGTTTGGTAATGATAAACAACGATTTCTATTATTTCCATCTGCTAATAGTTTTGAAGTTTATATGTCTACCCAAGACTTCCACTTGTTGCAAATTGTTTTATTGATGGATGACATCATGTTCAGTCATAAGATTGACTCCTTCATTTTGATGTACTGTCTTTTCCAACATCAGATGAATAAAATTTTTCTTCTGATAGTGTTGACCCTTATCTTTGTCATTTTACTCACATACGGATACCGTATAACTTTTCAAAAGCCGCTTTGGTAACCTGTTACATTTCTTCACCTTCATTACTTAATACTCTCTCTCAACTTCATAACATCGTTCATTTACTTTACTATCATGACCATCTTGAATAAACTGCATGTCTTGTATATGCAGGACATTTATATGTCTTACTTCTTTCATTACGAATCCTCGTCCTTTCATTCATTCAGCTTACATGCCTATCCTTCATAACCAATAAAGAAATATCTTTGCAAGAGTTCATGGTGTGGTTGCATCTCTCTGCACTTTAGATCGCCCCTTGTCTTTTAAATTTACTGAGACCAGTAAGCAGTTGAATGTGTTATGTATAGTATTGCTGGAAACATATTCATTGGGCATTCAATGAAGTTTGATTGGTATACGTTGTTATCATTATGGAGATGAACTGATTGTGTACTTATAGAAGATGACTTGTAAAGATCTTAAGGTTAGTTTGAGAAATGTGGAAAGACTAGACGTGTATTTTCATGGACTGAGAGAAGAAAAATCCTATTTCTGCCCTAATTTTATTATGCAAGCAAGTGAATTATCATGTCAGTAATATATTGACTATTAGTGATTTGTCAACCACACTTGGTATATCCATATCCATATTTCCAGTTGGTGGATTTAGAAATGTTTCATCTGAGGACTATCAGGATTGTTTCTCCCCAAGAAACATTGATTTTCAGATCAACCTAGTTCTAGGTGCTCAATCCATTTTCAAAACCCCTATCATATGACCCCCAACAGAGTCCAAAGAATTAAAGACTCAGTGGATGAATTATAAGGAATTTGTTTAACCAAGTGTGTCGCTGTGCGGAACCTCAGGTTCATACGAAGAAGAAAGACAGAACCTTATGGTTGTGTACTACACACAGAGAGTTGCACAAGATCACTGTCAAAATAAGTGCCCTATACCTTGAACAAATGATTGATGGGATTAATTGTCAGCAGCAGATGTCTTTTCCAATAATGATTTAAGGTTCGAACATCACACCTAAACCATGCAACCACAGTTTATCTTTTGCAAGAATACCCATTTATAGTAATTCTTGTTTGCTTGTCTCATCTTCAAAACTTGATACTATCAAATATTGTTTCATCTCCCTTGCATTTCAACCCGATGTTTCTTATTAGCGTGATCTTCCATGTCTTCGCCAACCCATTGTTAAGTATGCAATACATTTTTATTCAACCTTATATGATTGTCAACATTGCAGTGCTCTCGACCTTCACCATCTTTATTTCATGATCATAAGTTGTAGTTCATTTCGTTGAGAGCTGATTCCCACATCTACCTTACATCTCATTTATTCATAATAATACGCTCGTATAAATTATTCTGAATTCATAATATAATTCAACTCTCATTGGTGTGGGTGATTGCAATTGTCATGATCCCCTTACTCTCCCCACACATATACCTTACATGGTCATAATTCAACTGTCATTGGTGTCGATGATTGCAATTGTCATGATCCCCTTACTCTTCTTATTTTGAACTTCAACTCCCACACATATACCTTACAAGCTCATAAGTAAACTCTAGCTTTTCTGTTCAATCTTATTATTGGACGTGAATTTGGTTTTATGTGAGCAAAGGCACATTTCTCATGTCACTTGTTCAATCTATTTACTTATGCATTGGTACTTTGCTCTTCAATCTATGGATCTATTTGTGGCACTCACAATTTTCACACCTATATTTTATATCCTCATAAGTGAATTTCAGTAATCCTTATTTAATCTTATTTTCGTACTGAACTTGGCTCCATATGAGCAAATGCATGTTTCCCACTACAGCCTATTCAATCCGTTTAACTATTAATTAGGCCTTGCTTGTTCAAGCTATTTCTTTACCCATTGTACCTTGTTTATCCAATCCATTTATCTATCCATTGGCCCTATGCTTGTCTAATCCATTTATCCATCTATTACACTTTGCTTGTGCAATCTAGTTGTCTATCTATTGCATTTATCTCGTTCCTTGTGGCTATAAAGTCACCTAGTGAAACCCAGTTACTTGTCATCTTGTTTCCAGTTGATCAGTTAAACCCGAGTATAACTATCCCATCTTTCTCCTTGGTGGATTATTTATTGAACCCTTTATGATCCATATTTAAAAACGACGATTCTTGTGCCATTATATTTCAAAATTCATGATACACTTATGGTTGTCTTTATTCTAACTACCCCATGATAATCTCTCCTTTATTTGCCTTTTGTAGTCTCATTGTTCATTTCTTTTGTATGCAATGATTCATTTGGCTAGGAATTTCACCACTCCCATCCCTAACCATGGTCATTTCATTGCCCTTTATCGACCGGGAGCAGATCCTTGAGTAGTCGGATAAAGGGAGATCCTGTGAGATATTAGGATGTTTAGATGAGGAAATTTTTATAAGGGTATAACTCAAGCACTGTCTAATTATATTGGAGTGAGCCAGAAGAAACATTGAGTACAAGGTCAGAGCTAACCCAAGCAAGCATTAAGAGGGAAAATTCAAGTACATGTCGAGGTGATACAAGGTCGACAAAGCAGTTGTGCTGGCAAAACAAAGAAATAACCAAAGTCTCAAATGAGATATAAAGTATTCCGAAGGGGTTATCTAGTCAAGGGTGTCAGGAGACTGGATATCAATGCTAATTAAGCCCTCATTACTTTGGGCTTTATGAGTCAGTAGTGTAGAGTACCTCATTTGCAGTAACAAGGTTCTTTTCTTTCGAAGAGAATATCACTTTTGAAGCAGAGTAATTGAGTTTATTGAAGCATTTGTGTGAGAAGTATCCAGATCTACTACCGAAACATGGGGTTAAGAAGTTATACAATATGTACACCCTTAGTCGGTATACATTCAGCAAATTATACCCCTTCAGAGGGAAACATTGGGAACCAATGGCCCATGTGTTTTAAAGCAGCATTGCATATAGTTGACAAGTGTTATAAGTTTCGAGGACGAAACTCTTTAAGGGGGGAAGGCTGTAATAACCCGACCGTAACCCATATTTATTTATTTCATCAATCATGTTTATTCATTTACTTTATTATGTTTATTGACCTAATCACTCATGGTTAATTTCTTAACGAAATCATGTTATTAAATTCAACTACAGTCAATTTATTTATTTATTGAATTCCATTAAGTTATTTAAAATTTCCACCTTTATTTATCATATTTAATCATCCCGGTTTGGAGATATTTCATTTTGGGTACCACCTTGCAACTCAAGTTTCATTGATTGATTAAATATCGAGTGAATCGATATTGGGCCTCGGTGAGTATAAATTAGTGATTAATTATTTTCTTATCTTCGGTAAACTTTAATTCTAAGCAATACAAATTTTTATTTTTGTTCAACACTCCAAATAATTTTTCCAGCCCCAATTTATCCTTTTGGGCCCAAAACAAAAGCCTAAAACCTTACTAACTTTTGTTATTTCACTAAATACTCATTTTAGCACCTAATTTTAATTAGCAAAAAGTTAATTTTTGGGTGGATAATTTTCAGCCATATGTGGCTATAAATTAACCATTTTTACACACAAAATTTAGAAAAAAAAATCACAAGCCCATTCTCCATTTTCTCTCTCTGCCTCACGGTGGCTGGGCTGAAAACAGGGGCAGCAGCTGCTGCTCCTTTTTGCCACCCATTTTGGTGGTTCCAGCTACTTTTCCGGCCACCTCCCAGCTGCCTCGTGTTCCCCTTGCTGCTAGCTATCATGTCCAACCCCCCAAATTACTCAAAATAGCCTCCTCCTCTCTCTATTTCAAGCCTAAAGTAAGGTATATCCTCATCCCTAAGTTGTTTTATTTTGAAATTTTGGGGTTATTTTGGTTGTGATTATTGTTTATATGATCAAATTGATAGTTATTGTGCAATTTTTATTGAGTTTGGAGATGTTTGGAGTTATAGGTATTTGATCAAGAGCATGATTTCATGGTTTTGTAATTGTTGAATTGCCACTGTTGAAAATTATGGAAATTATGGGATTGTCCAAAAATTCTAAAATTTTTAATGTAGATTATATATATTATTTGGGATGTTTTGGAAAAAGGTCATGAATTTTGGAGGTATAGTAAGTGAGTTATGGAATTTTGAAGAAAACTGCCCTGTTTTGGATACGAATTTAGTAATTATGTATTAGTGAAGTTGTTTAGAGTTTGGATATATGTATATATGAGGCCTTAAATCATATTTTGTATCTGATTGTGGTGATTTGAAATGATTTCAAGTGAGTTTTATGTGAAAAAGGAAGAGAAAGTTAAATCAGTGAAGGGTTGAAATTTTAGGAAATTAGGGCT
>JACYFF010028945.1:0-12147 GCA_017589665.1 Selenicereus undatus
AGGAAATCTGCGAAGGTGCACGTTGGGGTTTTCCGAGGGGTGCCCGCTGAATTGCTCCCTCTCCACAAAAGTGATTAGTGCGGGGTTGAGCTTGAAATTGTTAGGCTCAACTGCGGGGCTAACTATGGAGGAGGTTATGCCCGATGCTTGGGGAAGGGCATAATCACGCAACACTCGATGATCCTACTCAGCCATTATGACTTGTGCTTGGTGCCCCTTTCTTGCACTGCTTTGCCTTCGGTCGGTGGCTTCGATTTCTGGGTCAAGAGGAGCAAGCGGTTGGCCCCTTTGACTACGCCTGTGCATACAAAACCAACACTACCAGGGCGTAAACAGTTTCAAGCACAAATGGGGGAGGGGGAAACAAGGAGATTAAAAAAGAAAGAGAAAAAGAAAAAGAAAAATCCTAGTCTAGAGTTTGCTAACCGATTATAATATTGAAGGGTGCAAGTTCCCCGGCAACGGCGCCAAAAACTTGTTATCGTTTTAATTTACCGCAAATGCACGGCGTAGCTGTAGCTAGCAACCGGCAAGTACGGGTCGAATCCACCAGGAACTTGGCTTCAACTACCAGAATTAATTAGATCGCTCAAGCTAGGCAATCACAATTTTGGGTTGAAGACTAAACTAAGAGGAACGATAGCAACTAAAAAGTGAAGTAACCTGCAGAATAGAAAGCAACTAGGTTGGAATTAATAGCACGATTATGCTAGTGAATCAGTTACCAACCCAATCGCACATTCCCAAGCGTACATCACAAATGGATGGATTGTCAATTAAGCCCATCTCCTCCCTCTCTCAAGGGTCGAAGACTAATCCTAGAACCATAGTTGCCTATTTTCATGGACTAAAGGTTGAAGGATTACAAGATTCACAATCTCTAATCCCAATTAGAACTTAACTATTTTCATGTTAAAATCCTAATTGTCTACTAAGACGCACTAGGTAAAGGTTTCGTCTCTCAACGCTCCCCTAAACGCCAATAAAAATGATGAATGTTCTTTTGAGCATTTCATCGAGCATGTGGCGTGCATAGCAGAATTCGTAATCGCAAAACAAAGGGGGAACATGGATTGGGCCAGTACAAGATTCAGCCATACATCTTCGGCCTCAATCCCAACCCAAGTTGAGGGATTTAGCCACACATCAGGTTTCTAGCAACAACCAAAGCATTCAAATTCATAACCATTGCAAACTTCAAAGTAACCAAGAACAAGAGTGGAGAGAGAATTAAGAACCTTGAATTAATTGCAGGAATCAACAATAGAACAAACTTTAATCCAATAGCCAATTCAAAAGTATCGAAAAACAAACCTATCTATTAAAACCTAAAAATCGCCTAAGAGCGTTCTGGGAAGACGAAAACTGAATAAAAACTGAATGAAGTTAAAACAGCCCCGGGAGAAGTGTTAAGTCGTGACGCGGAACGGGGGTGCCACGGTCGTGCCCAGAGGCACGGGGTGACCGTGCCAAAACTCTGGCCAAGCATCAAGGATGTCGACCAAGCGGGACCGGCCACGTGGCACGGTCGTGCCACTTGGCACAGTCAGGTCGTGCCATGTGGCGGCCGACTTGGCTTGGTCAGGTCTTCGTGGTTCGGCCCTATAGCGTGTGTTCGATTGTCCGGGAGTTCCGTGCGACACTTTTTTGTGGCTTTTCTCGCCTTCTTGACACGCCTTTCTGCTAAATATTGTTCATATTTCCGTTTCTTTAATGAAGTTCTTGAAAATATCGAAAAATGTTGTATGAGTTAAAAGTATGCAAAAGGAGGCCGATTTGACTATTCCTTAAAACAATTAAACGTGAAAACGGGGGAGGAAATGGGTCAAATAGGGGCTAAAAATAGTACGAAATAGAGGTTCATCATTTAAGTAGATAAACTGGTATTTCCTGCTGATTTTTTTATTTTGGATATGGGTGATGCTTCCATTGATGTTCCTATATTGTTAGGTAGACCGTTCTTGAAAACAACTAGGATAAAAATAGATGTGCACATTGAAACTTTGTCTATGGAATTTGATGGAGATGTAACTAAATTTGATACTTTTGATGCTATGAAATTTCCATATGATGAGAATCATTTATGTGCACTTTATGTCATTGATGAATTGTCCCAAGATGTCCATGACTTGTCACATAAAGATGAGTTAGAAACTATGTTGACCATGAGTTTAGATGCATTTGACCATATGTCATATGTTTTACATGATGAGTTGGTGGCTATGATTGAGTCTTTCTATCTAGTGAGTTGAATTGAGGAGTCCAAGGAAGTTTGTTTGACTACTGAACATGAAAAATTGCTACCCTCACTTATCTCACCCCCTAAGTTAGATCTCACCCTCACTTTCCTTTACCCTTCATGGACCAAATATTAGAGAGGCTAACTGGTAGGTCTCATCATTATTTCATGGAGGGGTATTCAAGGTATATCCAGGTCCCAATAGCCTCTGAGGCTCAAGAAAAGACCACCTTTACTTACCCATTTGGCACTTATGCATTTAGGAGAATGCCTTTTGGTTTATGTAATTCACCGACCACATTTCAAAGATGCATGACGAGCATTTTATCTTACTTTATCACAAAAGTTATGGAGGTCTTCATGGATGATTTTACTGTTCATGGTCATTCTTTTGACGAGTGCCTGCATCATCTCACTTTTGCGCTTAGGTGATACATTGAAAGCAATTTGGTTTTGAATTTTGAAAAGTGTCATTTCATGGTTGAGCATGGTGTAGTCTTAGGACATGTTGTTTCTGCTAAGGGATTAAAGGTAGACAAAACAAAAGTTGAAATTATTCAGTCTTTACCTTACCCTCGAACTGTTAGAAAAGTCTGCTCCTTTTTAGGACATGTTGGATTTTATCGTAGATTTATCAAAGACTTTTCTAAAATTGCTTCTCTTTTGTGTGATCTGCTCGCTAAGGATGGTTGTTTTGATTTTAATGAAAATTATATGATCGCATTCGATGAATTGAAAATGAAAGTGACCACCACTCCTATATGTTATGCTTCCTGAACTCTTGACCATGCACAAAGAAATTACACCACCACTGAGGAAAAATTGTATGTTGTTGTGTTTGCTCTTGGGAAATTTCGTTCTTATTTGCTTAGTTTGAAAGTTACTGTATTTTCTGATCATCCTGCTCTTAAAGCTTTGTTGCAACAGAATGACTCTAATCCAAGAGTTTGACATTGAGATAGTAGACAAGCCTGGGGCATAGAATTTAGTAGCTGACCATTTGAGTAGGCTAAAGAATGGGGAAAGAGGACACCAACTTATTAACGAGTTCTTGGATGAGACTTTATGTGCTGTGACTACTGGTAGTCTCCCTTGGTATGCAGACATAGTCAATTACCTAGTGACCAAGGAATTCCCAAAAAACTTGTCTATAGCAGAGAAGGAGAAAATTAGAGCTCAAGCCACGTACTACCAATGGGATGAGCCATACTTATGGAAATTTTGTTGTGATCAGATCATTAGACGAAGTGTAGATGGCAATGAAATTCATTCCATTCTTACCTTTTGTCATTCTTATGAGAGTGGGGGACTTTGGTCCCAAGAGAACAACTCACAAAATCTTAAAGTGTGCTCTTTACTAGCCTTCGATCTTCAAAGATGCTTATGAATTCTACAGGCAATGTGAACCTTGTCAGAAAATAGGTAATCTATCTTGGAAAAATCAAATGCCCTTACCTGGCATTTATGTTTGTGAACTTTTTGATGTGTGGGGTGTTGATTCGATGGGACCCTTTCGCCCCTTCATGTGGTTACACTTACATTCTCTTGTTTGCGGATTATGTTTCTAAATGGATTAAAGTTGTGGTTACTAGAACTGATGATGCTAAGACTGTGGTTAAAAATTTAAAATCTCTTATTCTACATAGATATGGAGTACCTAAAGCGCTCTTTAGTGATAGGGGGACACATTTCTGCAACAAAACCTTGCGTGCCCTATTAGCTAAGTATCATGTTACTCATAAGGTGTCTACTAGTTATCACTCCAAAACAAAAGGCGAGGTTGAGATTTCAAATAGGGAGATTAAAAGTATTTTAGAGAAAGTGGTCAACCTAGACAGAAAAGATTGGAGCCTTAGGTTAGAGGAAGCTCTTTGGGCTTACCGAACTGCATACAAGACACCTATAGGCATGTCACCTTACCGATTAGTTTTTAGGAAGCCCTGTCATCTACTTGTTGAATTAGAGCATAAATATTATTGGGCTATTAAGCAATACAACCTAGCATATGACTTGGCAGGTAAGGAAAGAAAATTGCAGTTGCAGGAATTGTAGGAATTAAGATTAGAGGCATGTGACAATTTTGTTATCTATAAGGGTAAGGCCAAGGCATTCCATGATGCTAAGTTGTGTAGGAAAGGATTTCAAGTTGGTGAACAAGTTCTTCCATTCAATTCTAAATTGAGACTCTTTCCAGGCAAGCTTAACTCTGGATGGCTAAGACCTTTTGTAGTTGTAATAGTCCGACCCTAAAATATGTTTATTAATTTCATTAATCCATGTGATTAATTTCATTTCATTTACGTCATTTGTTTTTCTTATTCCAATTGGCCATTTCTTAATGGGCCCTCACTTTGCAATTCGGGGTTTTATTCTAGTCAAATTTTAGAGATCGATTTAGGCCTTGATATTTATGAATTTAACGATTTAATTCTTGTTCATGCCACCACAACCATTTAATCTCGAGTTTAAAAAAAATAATAATAATTTTGCAAACGCACTTGGTTTCAGCTCTTTTCCAAACCCGAGGCCGTTTAAGGCCAATTCCACCCCAACAAGACTTGACCCTCATTTGTGTAGCTAACCGCCCTTAATTAGGCCTTGATTAATCTTAGCAAAAGTGGCTTTTGACTTTCAATTTCAGCCAAGTATAAATTAAGCAAGGATTTTATTTTACACCAAGGAATTTCAAGACACTTTCTCTCTCCTATTTCTCTCCTCCTTCTCTCTAAGTCAGGGCAGCAGTAACTTCAGCAGCAGCACCACCATTTCAGCCACCAAACAACCACCACTCACCACCCCAAACGTCCCTCTCTCTCCTTCAAGCACCAAGAATCTTTCATACCTCTCTCTAAGCACAAAGTGAGTAATTCTTTTCACCTCCTATGCTGATTTTGTTGTTGATTCTTGATCTTGTTGGTTTTTGGTTCTTAATTTGGTTGTTTTAGTGATGGATTATGCTGTTTTTTATGGTATTAATTGGTGATGAAGCATGGTGGAGTTGAAATTGGAAGAGGCTTGGGTTAGGGTTTCATCTTAGTCATGCAAGCTTCATGCTCAAGTGTTGTTTATTGATTGCTTTAACCTTGTTTTTGCTTATCTCTTAATATATTGAAGTTTGTTATGGTGTTTACAGTGTTTTGAAAAGAGGGGAGTGAGTTCAAGTTGACCCAAAGTTAGGGTTTTATCCAAAATGCATGGTTTGAACCAAACTAGGATTGAACTTGAGGTGTGTGTACATGTGACTAGAAAAGGAGCTTTATTGGACATAGATATGAAGTGGGATTATGTGTGGTGTTTTTTTATGATGTTGGGATGTACAAAAGTATGGTTACATGCTCTTAAGAAGAGTTTAAGTTTAGGATTGGTGTAAAAAAATGAAGGAACAAACTGAAACAGTGAAGCTGGAATTTCTAGAAAAACATGACAAACTTTGAGATACAACTGGTAATTATCAGCCCAGCCAACACTTCTGATTTTTGGTGCGTAGATAGGTCAGTGTGTTAGCTTTAAAATGAATCTTGAATCGTATTAATCCGAGCTCTGTGGAGAAAGTTATGGTCATCTTACTGAACCTTTGCAGGATAGATTTTAAACTGATTCCCTGCACTCCAAACTGATATGTTGGTATTGTAGCCCCATTTTATGCACCCTATCGTGGGAATCGTGTTATGTGTCCTCAAGGAAATTTTTAGAGGACTTCCTAAGCTTTATATATTGGGGTTTTAGGTCTTATTTCGAGATCGGGAGTATAAGTTCTGATTTATTCTTTTGGTACCCTCGTTATAAACCCTTACCCTCTGAACTCACTAGAGTGCCTTAAATAATCATTTCTATAATTTATTTAGCTTCAGCATTTTAGTTTAATCTATAAACTGGTTTGTACAAATTCTTTATAGGCCAGATTCTTTATAAGCCAGTTTATTTAAAAGTATCAAATATGCTAGTTTTATGTAAAGGTATCAATTATGAGAACAAGTTCATTTCTGACCTCATGTTCCTATAACAATCTTTTGAATAGAATCAAGGCCTAAACTTTCATTCTCTCCACTTTAGTGCATCTTATTACTCTGTGAACTAGCATTTAAAACTTCCAGGTATGTTTATTTCCTGTATCTTTAGAAATCAATACGTATTTATCGAAATCGTAATGTTTTGGTAAGTACATTGACGAATCAATTTAATCAGTGCTTTATCATATAATTAGTGACCCAATCAGTTATCAGTTACAGGGCGTTGCCCTCCAGTTACCCGCGCAGCTTCAGGCCAGGTCCCCCGGTCGGCTTTGCAGGTATACACCTATCCACATATCGTAACAGTTACTCAGGGGTGCACTAATAGATAATAATGGGCAATTCAGATTTATATGCATCTCATCCCCTATTTTAAAATTTAAAATAAATTGCAAAGCGGGCCAAATAACTTTTCAGTGAATCTTTGACATTACAGGAATGCATGTACTGAGCTTTGGCTCACAGTTCGAAATGTTTTTATGTTTTGTTTTTGGAAAGTGTTCAGTAAACCGCTCTCAGGCGGGCAGGACGACTGAAGGTGATAAGTGAGCCAAGATTGTTCATGTGACTTGCGATGTACGTAGTGGTGCTGAGACGCTATCATTCCATATTGTGAAGTGTTTTGGAGTTGTAATTGTATATTTGAACTTAATTATGTATTTTGGTGTATCCTTGACATGATTGGGATGCTAGAATCGATTCTCTATATCACTAAACGGTTTGAACGGTATGATTGCCCTTTGAGGATGAACTTTGGTTTTATGGCTAACTTTTCACTTTCTAGGGAAGCCTTGTCCTTATTGGACGGCGGTAACGCCCCGTTCTTTGGGTTGGCATTTTACATTGTTGAACTTAAGCAAGTGAATGCTAGTAATGTATGATGTATTGTTGGGGTGTTACAGTAGTAACCAGTGTCCACCCTCACGGTACTGTTGAGATTCAAGGCTTATCCACTAACAAAATCTTCAAAGTGAATGGACATAGGTTGAAACACTTTAGGGATGGAGACTCTACGAATTTTATTGAAAAAATCATTCTACAGGATCCATGAGCTTCATGACGTCGAGCCAACGACTGTAAACAAAGGCGCTGGTTGGGAGACAACCCAATATTTTTTAGAGAAGTTTTTAATTCGCTTTCAGCATCTTCTTTTCTTTTATTAATTAGCATGCATTAGGGACAATGCATGAATAAAGTGTGGGGGGTGCATCTTGCATTTAGATCCTGAAATATATATTCTTGAAAAAAAAAACAAAAAAACAAGTAAAATTGTTTTTCTTATAAATAATGCATGTTATGAGTTTATGCTAGGCTTGCTTGCTTGAAAATTTTTATTTTCTTAGCTATTTATTGTTTTTTCTTCTATGAGTCAAGACTTCTGAGAATGCTAGCTGTCATTCAGTGATGTTTGAGTTGATCCTCATATATGTCTTTAATGATTAACTGTCATGATTATTCATCTTATTTTATCATGTATTATATCTGCTTCAAAGGCAATAAAGTGACCTAGCCCCTTTCCTAGACTATTGAATTAGCATAATAACTCATTAAAATTGTGACTTTTCTTGTCTTAAAAAAAAAAAGTTAGATTACCAACAAGGGTAGGAATAGGTGGCTAGACACCTTTCCCTTAAGTTTATGTCTCAAGTTGAGCCTTATGTATGGAGTAACCCATGATTGGGATAGTCATGCCCCTTTTTAGGCCGATCAATGGCTCGTACAAAACTAACAGTCAATAAAAAAAATAATGATGAGAATAAGTTGTTTGCTCTAGCACCTCTATTTGGGTGAGTGTGAGTCAGGGAGTGTTTCATTTCTAAGACCCTATATGGGCCTCAAATATGTGCACAAGTGGAGTTTGAAAACAAAAAAAAGAAAAAAAAGAGGAAAAAATTGCAAGGCAAGTTAGAATCAATTTCAATCCATTATTCCTTTTAGTTCAATTGTCTCTATAGCCATACCATACTTAATTTTTCTACCATAAACTTTTTAGACCTCTTGATCAGCTTATGCATGCCTAAAAGAGATGGATGATTATTGCTCTTGTTACTTCATTAAAGAATTGTTGTGAGGCCGATGAAGAAACTGTTCGATGGTAGTTGGATGTTTAGTGGTTATTCACTTGTTGGAAGGACAACTAATTAATTTTGAATAAAACTATTTTTAAAGCAAGCCCATGCATAATATAAATATCATATTTATGCATAACTTTATAAGAAAGAAAAAGGGTCAGTTTTTTTTGTCGAGTCTAAGATTTATTTGCACGAGGACGTTCAAAGTCTAAGTGTGGGGAAATTTGTTAAGTCATAAATCATGTATTGTTTTAATAATTATTTTGATTATATTATATATATTATTTCGTCTAATTTAGTTTATTTTATATATTTTTCAGGTTAAGCGTTAATAAAATAAAGGGAAGAAGAGAAGATAATCTCACGCTTAACCTGCTCTTTGAGGCCTAACTCTCTTAATATTCTCACACCCTCATCTCATAGCATCATACACACCCATAGTCACCTCCATTATCATTATCGGTCGTCCACATCACCGATCATCACCATCATTACCATAGACCATCTTCATCGTGAATCATTACCATTGAAACAAAGTAGTATTTCTCTTATTTATTTTTATTTTATCTCTTTTGTGTTTAGTTTATTGTTAAACATGAAAGCTTTGGTTAATTATTGTAATTTAGTGTACAATATGTGTGACTAAGTTTTATGTACTTAGTACAATCTATTTGAAACCATGCTAAATTAATTATTTTGAAACAAGTTTTATACTTTATTAACTAGTTGATTTTTATTCATGATTTTATAACGATTAGTATTTATCATTTATGATATTCGCGTTAGATTAATTAGAATGCATGCTAATTAGTTTAATACGAATTCATATGATACTTTAAAAGGCTTTAATACATAAAAGTTATAGTCTGTTAGGCATTAGTATCACCCTAATTGATCATGGATGGCTCAAACCCATCTCTTTTGATTAGATAATCGTTATAGATCTTTATTAAATCAATTTGCTGGTAAATTGGTCGCAAGGCATTAGATTATGTTTTTCTAACACGTATGTTCTGGTTTGATTAAATTCTTGCGCTGGTGTGAGGGTTCTCAAAACTAGTAGAGTTTATATTAGGGTTGAACCTCAATAAACTAAAATATAAGGAAAAATGACGAAGATCCGCTAGTGGGTATCTTCTACAGTCTAACTCATTCATAAATCATTTTGTATGTTGATGATAAATATTAATTTGCATGGTGGATATAGATTATGCTAAGTATTTTTGATAAATTTGGTCCCGTTGATAATTATTTCTTACTTTTTAGTTAATTTCTCTAGTTCGTCAACTTTTATTCTTTAATTTATAAGCTTTAATATAAATTTTGTTAAACCCCCCGAAAAGAGTAGTCTTTTAGGAGTATCTTGGTAATATTAGATCAATTCAATTTTGATTTTTGGTGTGGTTATAATTTTTAAATTTAATTTCTATTATTTTTTGCCATTTATTTACCGGTTTGTTAGAAATTAGGTCAAAAATAGTTCCTTTGTTTTTTTTATGTTTTAGTCCTTTTTAGGGCTTATATGGTATCCTATTCTGCCTCTATTTAATTTCAGAATTTTTGGAAATTATTTGATAGTTTTTCATAATTATTTCGTGAATTGGATGTGTGTATGTTTTTATTTTTAAAAATCTAAAAATCATGTTTTTAATTTCTGTTTAAGTTTTAGGGTTTTATTAAGTCCATAAAATTATATCTTAAAGTCTGGGCATTTTTGTTGTTTATTTTCGTATTTGTATTAGTGCATTTTATTCTTTCTCTAATTTCATATTGTATTCTCTGTTTTGATTTTCAGTAGTTGATTTTACGTTTTAATCTATCTGAATTTAATTACCTATAATTTTGGAGTTATAAAGTTATAAACTTGCAGAATGTTAATTTCGATTACTTTCTGTAATTTTTAATATTAATTTTCTGCTTGTTATTTTTTGTTTTAATTTTCAGTCTAATATTGTGTTATTATTTCTGTTTTTATTTTTCAGATAATTTAGGATAGCTATTTACTGTTTTATTTCAAGAATTATAGTTACGACATTTAGGAGCAATATTAAGTAGTTTTCCAGATTTCTACTTATTAAATTTGATTTACTTTAGTAATATAAAGAGAAGTTATAATAAATTAGAGTAGTAAAATCATTTAGAATTAAACTAGCTTATTATCATAGTCTTTCCTTGTGGGATCGATCCCCACTTTTCTATGCTATAAATATTTTTCATAAATCAAAGTAGTGGTTTAATTTATAGCTTTACAACAAGCTACACAAATATTAAGTACCAAAATCCAAATCCATCATTGCAAAATCAAGCTTGCATGCTCATGCAAAAACTCAACCCTAGCGTGATTTTAAGCATAACCAACAATTTAAAACATCAAAATAGTTCTTATTCTTATCAAAATGACATGATCAATAATTAAAACCCACAAAAACAAGAATCAAAACAAAAATCAACAAGATAAGTGATAGAGTTACTCACTTTGAGCTTAAAAAAAGATGGTGGAATTGATGTTTGAAGGGTGTGGAGGGGTGGTTAGCCGTTTTGGGTGGTGGCTGGTGGTCCTCTGGTGGTTCCACGGTGGTGGCTGGTAGTTGTTTTCATCTGTGAACAGTAGTAGCAACAGCAACGCTCAAGCTGCTATGGGGGTGGAGGAGGAGGAGAGAGAGATAAGAAGAAGAAGCAACAAGGGATTTGGCCTTTGCTTGATGTTTGTTTGCTCTATCTAGTTGCATGGCTGATTTTATGTGGCCATAAAGTAGCTTTTGCTAATTAAAAGTTAGCACAAATGAGTGTGATTAATTAAATTTAATTGCACCAACATTTTGGGCCTCAAATTGGGCTCAACTGAGTTAGGCTCGAGAAAATTAATGCTCCATTCCGATCAAATTTTTGCATAGCTCAAAATTAAAATTTTGTTATGTTCTGAAAAATAATTTAATCCTTTAAAACATATTTATTAGGGTCGGCTATCGATTCACCCAAAATTGTTATGGTAAATGAGACTCGAATTGCAAAGTGGGGCCCAAAACGAATTACCCCAACCGTGATGACCAACTAAGATAAGTAAACATGAAAAATCAATAACGTAGCCTAATTAAATAAATAAAAATGATTTAGGGTCGGGCTATTACAGCCTTCACCCCTTTAAGAGTCTCGTCCTCAAAACTTGTGAGCTTCGACAAAACATGCAAGTTTATCTTAAATAGATATGGGTACTTGGATTGCATCTCATCCTCGGTTTCCCCAAGTTGCTACTGAGGGGGTATAATATACCCTATGTACTTTTATGAAAGCTATCTTCTTGATGCGCAGTTGCTTAATCTTGCGATCTAGCATATGGATTGGGTGCTCTTCAAACACTAGACCCTCATTGACCACAACGGGTTTGGTTAAGAGTGCATGGTCAATATCTAAAATTTACTACCTATGTTGTTAGGAAAGGAGCACGTTATACATGTGTTTGAGTTATATAAGCAGATCTAGTTGATAAGCAATGGGAGTCAATCTTACAGTAAACTTGTATGGTCCAATAGATCTTGGCCTCAATTTAGCTTGCAACTTAACCTCCTTATACCTTAGTTGATGAAACTTTATGAAAAACCTTATCATCAACCTCAAACTTTAGGAATCTCCTTCTTTTATCAGCTTAGTTTTTTTGTGAGCTCCAATAGTCTTTTTTTCAAGAGTCTTTTGATGTATGTGACCTCATTGAATGTTAAAGAAAATATTCATGACCCAAAAGATGATTTTGTCGTCAATGTCTGTATCATTTTACGCTGATATTTCATGTAAATTTCTCTACTAGTACTTTTACAACAATAAGCGCTGG
>JACYFF010028950.1:0-10015 GCA_017589665.1 Selenicereus undatus
CATACTAGGACTTCATTGTACCTTACATCTGCTTAGTCAGAAGCACCGCTGTAAGGTGTTTGTAACCCTTATCTTGGATCAGAAAAGTGAGTGAGTGGTCCTAAGTCGTGTGGACTTTGGACGTGTCCAATCTGGTGAGATTTGGACATGGTGTAATCTTCCTTGAGAAGGAGATTACGTGGTTGCAAGGTTGTAACAAGGTGTGTTACAGTTGTAACGAGTTAAGCCCGGTTATAGTGAAGTGGTTAAAAGCCTACACGAGGTAGGTCGTGGTTTTTCACACCTCAGTTGGGCTAGAGGTGTTTTCCACGTAAAAAATTGTGTGTGCTTTATTTGCGCATTTATCTTGGTGATTTTCGTATTTACAATATCTGAAAACACCCCCTGCAAACAAGTCAACAGGGTGTTCGTCATCGGAGAACAACCTCTGTCAGGGTGTTTGTTACTTAGAACGCGAAAATCAGACACCACAATTCACCCCCCCCTCTTGTGGAAGTATACTCTAAGATCTAACAAGTGGTATCAGAGTTGGTTCTCTTTCAAAAGGCTAACACCTTGAGAGATTCTGAAGATGAGTACACCACAAGGAATTCTTGAAGGGCAATCCATTACTCGTCCACCCTATTTCAACGGCCAACATTATAGTTGGTGGAAGAATAGGATGGAGAACTATATTCAGGCAGAAGATTATGAGTTATGGATGCTCATCAAGAACGGGCCCCTTGTTCCCACCAAGGTGCTTGAAGATGGCAAGATGATTCCCAAGGAACCCAAAGAGTTTGATGCTGAAGATTATAAGAAAATGGAAAAGAATGCTAAGGCCAAGAAGCTATTATATTTCGGCCCAGGTCCAGATGAATACACTCGCATCTCTGAGTGTGAATCAGCCCAAGCTATCTGGAACGCCCTGCAAGTTGCTCATGAAGGTACGAGTCAAGTTAAACAATCTAGAATTGAGCTACTTATGCGACAATACGAGTTGTTTGATATGGGTGATCGTGAAACCGTGATGGATATGTACACACGGTTTACCCACATCACAAAAGAATTAAAATCTCTGGGAAAGTCTTTCACCACTGAAGAGTTGGTGAGGAAAATCCTCAGAATTTTACCTCGTACGTGGGAGGCCAAAGTAACAGCCATCCAAGAGGCTAAAGACATGAACAAAATCACCCTCGATGAGTTGATTGGCAATCTTCAAACCTATGAACTCAGAAAGAACTCACAACAAAAAGAGGAGCAGAAGAAGGATCGTGGGCTTGCCTTGAAAGCACATGAGGACACTGACTCTGACCTTGAAAATGAAGACATGGCCCTAATGACCAGAAAATTCAAGAAATTCTTCAAAAAGGTCAAGGAAAGCAACAAAAGAAAAGACTTCAGTAAGCCCAGAAACACCCCCAAAGAACAGCTCACAGGGTGTTTCAAGTGCGGAAAACCAGATCACTTAGTCAAAAACTGCTCTCTGCTTCGAGAAGATCTGATGCCCGAACATCCTCGAAAACAGGGTCGAAAACACCCTGTAACCAATCTGGGCAAGCGATTCTCGAAAGCTATGCTGGCTGCTTGGGGAGATTCCTCTGAAGATGAAGGAGAATCTGAAGCTGAAGAAGAGGTCGTAGCACTGATGGCGCAAAGTGATTCAGATTCAAGTGATGAATCAACAATCAGCCTCTCAGATCTCAAGAACAAGGTACATGGTCTTAACAAAGCTACTTTAGAAGAACTTCTATATAATGTGTTAGACACCTGTGCTGATCTAAAAAGAGAAGTTCGTGACCTAGAGCTTGAAAATGAAATTCTTAAAAATGAAAAACTTGGTTTACATGAAAATATTAACATGCTCAAAGAAAATCTCTTTATAAAAGAAGGAGATTATACTCGAGTGGAAGAAAAACTCTTTGAGGTGGAAGGAATGGTTGAAGACTTGCTCAAAGAGAACAAGAGCTTGCATGCTAATATAGAAAAACTGGAAACCGAACTTGCCACGACCAAGCGTTGGAACAAGTCCTCACAAGCCCTTGATTGGTTAAACACTCACCACAGTCGAAACAAAAAGGGACTTGGATATAAGCCTAGACGGACCGTTTACCCAATACATAGGAAGTATGTGGGATTACCTGAAAACATCGTTTGTTTTCATTGTGGTAAAACGGGTCATTATAGATATACTTGTCCTTTAAGAAAACATGCCAATGAAAAGAATGAAAAGTATGTGAAACAAATCTGGATTAGAAAAGATGAGCTTTACATGTCTAAAGAAATGGGACCCAAGTGGATCTGGGTTCCCAAAACTAACCCGTGATTATTTTTGCAGGCTGAAGTGAGAGAAAACAACCTTACGAACAACCCCACAAACATCCTTGAAAACAAGCAGTTGTGGTATGTTGATAGTGGGTGTTCGCGGCATATGACTGGAAAAGAATCAAACTTTCTCTCACTTACAGCTTTGAATGGTGGGAGTGTAGCATTTGGAAACGGCAAATCTGGGACAATTGTCGGTATAGGTAATATTGGTAAAACTCTCTCCCACTCAATTGATAATGTGCACTTAGTTGATGGGTTAAAGCACAATTTGCTAAGTGTGTCCCAATTGTGTGACAAGAACAACCTAGTACTGTTTTCAAAAACACGTTGCTTGGTTGTGAATGACGACACAGGAGATGTTGTATTGAGGGGGAAGCGATGTCAAAATGTTTATAAAGTTAGTATTTCCACTCTTCCCCAAATAATCTGACTTGTTTAAATGCATTAAATGATGATATAATGCTATGGCACAAGAGACTAGGTCATGCAAGCTTGTCCTTGTTAAATAAACTTGTTTCCAAGGATTTGGTTGTTGGACTACCTTCCATCAAGTATAATGATGACAAGGTATGTGAAGCTTGTGCAAAAGGAAAACAAGTCAGATCTTCTTTAGAATCTAAAAAGTGTGTAAGCACCACCCGACCTCTTGAGTTATTCCATATTGATCTATGTGGTCCCATGAGGATAGCTAGTAGAGATGGGAAAAGGTATGTGCTTGTAATAGTGGATGATTACTCTCGATTTACTTGGACCCTGTTCTTGGCCTCCAAGGATGAAACTTTTGAGAATTTTATTGCCCTTCTCAAAAAGATTGAAAAGAGAGTAGGACACTCATTGGTTAGCTTGAGGTCTGATCATGGTACTGAATTTGAAAATGCAAGCTTTACAAAATTTTGTAATGAATATGGTGTTGATCAAAACTTCTCAGCCCCAAGAACACCCCAGCAGAATGGGATGGTTGAACGAAAAAATCGTACCGTAGAAGACATGACTAGAACAATGCTTATTGCTAGTAGTCTTCCTAAGAACTTTTGGGCAGAAGCTTTGAACACATCATGTTACATTATAAACAGATGCATGATTAGACCCATTTTGAACAAAACTCCTTATGAACTTCTTAAAGGCAGGAAACCAAACATTATGCATCTAAGAACATTTGGTTGTAGATGTTTCGTGCATAACAACGGGAAGAATGCCTTAGGAAAGTTTGATCCTAGGAGTGATGAGGCAATATTTCTTGGTTATTCCTCTCACAGTAAGGCCATACAAAGTCTTTAACAAACGAACCCTGTGTGTTGAGGAAAGTGTGCATATGTTTTTTGATGAATCTAACTCCTTGAATGAGAGCAATGCACAGGATGAAGAGTTTGAATTAGGTCTTGTCCAAAAGGAGCTGTTAAATCAAGAAAAACAAGGTGAGAACACCCTGAAGGAAACAGGTACAGAAGCTGTTCCTCAAAGCGATAGTCAAGGTGAGCTCCAAACAGGGGGAAACACCGTTGAACCCTGTTCGGAACCATGTTCTTCAGGAACCAGCTTGCAAACAGGTGTAGAAACAGGATCAGGAGGTGTTCTTGAGCCTGATCCTACACACACTTCAGTTAGAACAAAACATGTGGCCGTGGATCCAATTAATCCAAGATCATGGAAGCACCATAGTTCGCACCCTCTTGATCAAATCTTGTCAGATATTAATACTGGAGTGCAAACTAGATCTAAACTTAAGAATTTTTGTGCTTTCTATGCTTTTCTTTCTAACATTGAGCCAAAAAGTGTGAATGAAGCTCTTGCAGATTCAGATTGGATCGCGGCTATGCAAGAAGAGCTTCATCAATTTGAAAGAAACAAAGTGTGACACATTGTACCTAAACCTACAGACAGAACAATCATTGGAACCAAGTGGGTGTTTCGAAATAAGCTGGATGAGTCAGGAACAGTCACTAGGAACAAGGCAAGGCTGGTGGTTCAAGGGTACAATCAAGAAGAAGGGATTGATTATGAAGAAACCTTTGCACCAGTTGCTAGAATTGAGGCTATTTGAATCTTAATAGCCTTTGCAGCTCATATGGAAATCAAGCTATATCAAATGGATGTTATAAGTGCATTCCTCAATGGATACCTTAAAGAAGAGGTGTATGTCAAACAACCCCCTGGTTTTGAAAATGGTGATTTCCCAAATCATGTTTTTAAACTTGACAAAGCACTTTATGGTTTAAAACAAGCTCCAAGAGCTTGGTATGAACGGTTGTCAAGCTTTTTACTTTAAAATGATTTTAGAAGAGGCAAGGTAGACAATACCTTGTTTCTGAAATCTAAGGGGGAACATCTATTGATCGTCCAAATATATGTAGATGACATTATATTTGGTGCAACTCATCATGATTTATGCCATGAATTTTCAAATATGATGAGGAGTGAGTTTGAGATGAGCATGATGGGTGAGCTTAACTTTTTCTTAGGCTTACAAATCAAGCAAACTCCAAACGGCACCATGATCCATCAACAAAAGTATATCAAGGAGCTACTTAAGCGTTTTGGGATGGAGTCGGCCAAACCCATAGACACTCCTATTTCTCCTTCAACCAAATTGGTTATGGATGATGGGAGTTCCTCAGTTGAGGAAAAACTCTATAGGGGAATGATTGGGTCACTCTTATACCTAACCGCTAGTAGACCGGATATCGTTTTTAGTGTTGGTTTATGTGCCCGTTTTCAGTTTAGTCCTGAAGAGACTCACCTTAATGCTGTTAAACGGATACTAAGATATTTAAAGCATACACCTGATTTAGCTCTATGGTATCCTAGAGGTTGCAATCTTGATCTTGTTGGATATGCTGATGCTGACTATGCAGGTTTCCTAGTTGATAGAAAGAGTACCTCAGGTATGGCTCACTTTCTTGGACCTTGTTTGGTAACTTGGGCTACCAAGAAGCAACATTCAGTTGCCATGTCCACAGCTGAAGCAGAATATGTGGCGGCAGCCTCATGTTGTGCTCAGTTGTTGTGGATACGACAACAACTCAAGGATTTTTGTGTTGACACTGGACGCATTCCTATTTTTTGTGATAATACTAGCGCTATTAACATTGCCAAAAACCCTTGTCAACACAAAAGGACAAAACATATTGACATTCGACATCATTTCCTAAGAGATAATGTGGAAAAAGGCTTAATTTCTATGAATTTTTGCTCAACGGAAAAACAGATTGCTGATATATTCACTAAGGCATTAGCTAGAGATCAGTTTGAGAGAAACAGACTGGAACTGGGGTTGGTGAAAACACCCTGAGAACACCTGTTCTCAGAGGTAGATCAAACTGACGAAAAACACTCTATAATACCTGTTCTTCTCTCTTGTTTGTATGTTTTTAGTGGTCTGTGCTTAGCGAATATATGCAGTCTGTGTACTCTCATGATTATGTACTGCTGTCTTGGGAGATGGAGAAAGAGTAATCATGACAGACCTTGGGATGAGAAAAGCATGCTCAAGAACAGGCGGCTCGAACAGGTATGTCTTAATTGCTATTATTGATTGCTGCCTGCTAAATTTCTAGGTGTTCCCTAGGTAACCCTTCGTGACAGGTGAGGAGTTTAAAAACTGCCTTGCGTGCGTCTGTCCTCTTCATCTTGCTCCCTCTCTCTCCTCTGTTCTTGCTTTCAAACCCTAGCAAAAAACCTCCCAAAACCCGAAAATCCTCCTTGTGATAATGGCTCCCAAACCTATTTCTTCATCAATCTCTAAGAGTAACAACATGAGTATACTCTCAATTTCGTCTCCTCCTCGCCCAATTATCCACAAAACCTTCGGGTATCTCACTCAGCTAAACCTCAAAAGTGTTGGGCTTGGGTTGAATGATATTCCCTACCCCTTTGGTTGGGAATTAATGGTGTATGTGGGAACAATCCCTTGTCCCATTCCTTCTGCAGCATGTGTTGGCTCTTCGGGTTTCCAAGACCAATTCTTGGAGAACCCAGAAACCATTGTTGGGGATGACTCTGTTCCTCTCAACTCTCAAACTGGAGAGAAGAGGAAAAGGGTTAAGATGGTGGCTAGGCGCACTCGAATGCCAAGAACACGACCACAACCAAGGTCTGGCCCCTCAGAACCTCCGTCTCAACCTCCTCGCAAGTCTGCGAGAATTGTCTTCAAATCAACCCTCAGAACCTCTAAACCCTCCGTTCCTATTGTCGAAGAGATCTCCTCTTCTGCTGAAGGGTTCTCGAGTTCTGACTCTGAAGACACCACCTTCAAACAGGGGACACCGGTGTTTTCTGAGTCCTCTAAAGATCAAGCCCCTCCAAAAACAACCACTAAACCTGCTGTGAGGTTTACTCCTGCAAAACCACCCCTCAAAAGAAAACCAACAACCCCCCTACCAAAAGCTACTACCTCTGTTCCTGCCTCCAACCGCCCAAAGCAGTCCACTCTCTCTCCTATGTCTGACAAACATGCGCAGTTGCTTAAGCGCAATGTTGTTAGAGGGAAGGTAGTGTCTGTCATTTTTTTTGAGGAACAGGGTCTGGGGGTGTTTTTGACCAAGCTTCGAGCTAAGGCTAGCTTGAGTTGTTTGCAAACACCCAGTTGGGGTGTTCTGTGCCTGAGTTGGCTGAATTTTACGGCAACTGCAGAATCACCGAAGAGATGGTGACCAGCTCTGTGAATGGGCAAGGCATTAGGGTCGATGCGCCCACACTTGGGAAAATTCTGGGAGTGCCCTCATAAGGTTTTGCTGTGTATGTGAGGGAAGACAAAACAGCCATGGAACAAGCCAGGCTCCTGGAAGTGTCCGAACGCCTAAGTCACAAACAGGGTCTGAGAACACCCTGCTCTGTCAAAAAGGGTGATCTGATTCCTCCCCACCAACTCCTTTTCATGTTCGTCATTAAGAACGTGATTCCAAGGGGTCAAGGGAGAAACTCAGCCGACCTTTTTGATCAGTGCCTGGTCGACTTAGTGGACAGGGAGGAACCCATCAATCTTCCGGCAATCATGATTCGCCACATTGGGCGAATTGCGAACACCACCCGGGCTCATGATCTCGGATATGGGTTTCTGCTGACAAGGGTGTTTGAGCAATTTGGAATAGTGCTCACACGGCGAGTGGAGGCCCAAGTAATTGATGCAATTGGGATTGACACTCTACTAGGGTGTGGCTTTGAGTTTGGGGAAGGGTCCGGTTACAAACAGGGTCGTCGACCACCTCGACCACCTGTTTCTGAGCAACCATCCACCAAGGTAGAGGTTGTTCTTCAGGACAATGCTCGCCTCAAGGATGAGCTCTCCGCTGTCAAGGCCGCTCTTGCTGAAGAACAAGCCCTCTCTGCTAAGCGTCATGCAGACTTGCTTGCTCTTCTATCCTCCCTTGCTCCTAGTATTCCTCCCCTGCAGACGAAACCACCCCCTGCTCCCTGATTGTATAAGCTGTTTCTGTTTCTGTTTCTGTTTCTGTTTCTGTTTTTCTTCTTTCTCATTGTACTGCTTTGCTCTTTAATGAAATATCCATTTGCAGTTTCTCATGCTTGTTATTCCTTCTCCTTTATATTTGTTATTATTACTTTTTAATGATGCCAAAAGGGGGAAGAAAAAGAGAAGAAAAAGAGGTGATACCTATTGACATTGACATGTGTGAATCTGAACTGACCAACCCGTTTTTGACTTGCTCTTGACTTACGTGAATCCCTATCAGCAGTCATTTTCTGGTTGTTTTGTCAATATGGTCACTTGGTTTGTCATCTTCAAAAAGGGGGAATTTGTTGAGTTATTATATTCAAGTTTTGATGATAACAAATCCAAGTGTAAAAATGTGTCCAAGTAGTGTTGCTCCAAACATGATCTGCAAACAGGCCTAACTGGTGTTTCTAATCTTTACTATGTTAACTGGTTTGCTACATGTGAGAACAAGTCCTTAAAATAGGTTTTAAATGGGTGATTCTACATTAAGTCAAGAACACCATCTCACAGTTGGTTGTAAGGCATGTTCACAGCAGCTTCTGTAGCGATGCAAAGAACAACTCCAACAAACAAGGTAGCCTTGATGTTTCCAGCAGCTTCTCTAGCGATGCAAAGAACAACCCCAGCAAACAAGGTAGCCTGGATGTTCACAGCAGCTCTACGGATCTTGGACAAGATTCAAACAAGAAGTCTTGGGTATATAGGCTTTATTTATTTAGACTCTTGTTAATATGCCAATATTGAAAAAGCTTTTTAAACATCTCTTGAATCGGTATTTGCGCTATGTGCTTCAGAACACCAGACTGCGAACAACCCTGCAAACAGGGTGCCTAGGGTGTTTCTGACCTGAAGTGGCCATACCCGATTATCCTTGAAAAAATTATTTCGGTTGGCCAAAATCTCCAGAATATTTTCAAATGTTATTCTTCTGGAAAATTTGTTTCGTGAATATATTATGGGAGATTTGGGAAAATAGATTTTGGGAGATTTGCCAAAATTGGAAGATTTTCTCTGCCCATATCTTCGGATGTGATAAAGTTTTTAAATTGCTAAAGATTTCTGGTTGCCTTACTTAAAGCTTACCCACGGCTATAAGGAGATAAAGGTTATCTCTTAAGATAACAAATCCCTTAGATTTTGGGAAATGTTTTATCACTAGCCGTTGGGAGTTTTTTCTCTTGAAAAATCACCTTCCAAACTTAGGTGATTTCCTTTCCTCTCCTTGGTTTTTGACCGTTGGAATTTATGGTTAAAAACAGCTCCGTTTTCACTGAAAAAAGTATACAGAGACACATACTGAGATATAGAGAGAGGAAAGCAAAAAGAAATCTTGAAAACACAACATTCCCAAAAGGCAAAATTTCAAAAGAGGTTTTTCTAGTGAAAAGAATTTCTGAGCTTCACTTGAGAAAAGAAAAACCAGTTCAAGTTGTGTTTAAAGCAAGCTTTCAATATATTGGCATACTAGGACTTCATTGTACCTTACATATGCTTAGTCAGAAGCACCCCTGTAAGGTGTTTGTAACCCTTATCTTGGATCAGAAAAGTGAGTGAGTGGTCCTAAGTCGTGTGGACTTTGGACGTGTCCAATCTGGTGAGATTTGGACGTGGTGTAATCTGCCTTGAGAAGGAGATTACGTGGTTGCAAGGTTGTAACAAGGTGTGTTACAATTGTAACGAGTTAAGCCCGGTTATAGTGAAGTGGTTAAAAGCCTACACGAGGTAGGTCGTGGTTTTTCACACCTCAGTTGGGCTAGAGGTGTTTTCCACGTAAAAATTGTGTGTGCTTTAATTCCGCATTTATCTTGGTGATTTTCGTATTTACAATATCTGAAAACACCCCCTGTAAACAAGTCAACAGGGTGTTCGTCATCGGAGAACAACCTCTGTCAGGGCGTTTGTTACTTATAACGCGAAAATCAGACACCACAATTCACCCCCCCTCTTGTGGAAGTATACTCTAAGATCTAACACCTTGTTCACAAGGAATAGGATATGGATGTAATGTTCTCACAAACCCAAATTTTAGATTGATTGGCCTTTCCTTAAGGAAGGCTATTACTCTACCGGTAATGCTCCCGCGGTTCAAACAGATTGATAGAAACCTTAAACAAAAGGTCTGAAAGGAATGGATTGGTGACTTGCAAAAGCTTGCTAACACATTTCCCATAAAAATTGATAGAAACCTTTGGCAAAAATAAGGGCATCATCTGAACAAAATATTTATTTTGCACGTAAAGACAAAACAATCGGCAG